>RDPX01000441.1:85645-100867 GCA_003991215.1 Morbakka virulenta | reverse complement strand
TTGGCGCAGTCGAAGTGGGATGGTGGTGTTAGTCCTATGTGTCGCATCTGCGGAATTGAATCTGAGTCAGTTTGGCATGTTGCGTGTGGGTGTAAGGTACTGGCTCAGAAGGAGTACAAGAGGCGACATGATAGGATGGTATTGAGAATATATTGGGAGCTGTGCAAGAAGTATGGGTTGAAAGGTGCGGGGAAATGGTTTGAAGAGGTGCCTGACAAAGTTAGAAAGAGTGAAGATTGTAGGTTTGAAGTTTGGTGGGATAGATCAGTGGAGACAATGCAACAGGTGGAATGTAATCGTCCGGATGTTGTTGTTGTTGACCGCACTAAGACGAGATGGCTGGTTCTAGATTTTGCTGTGCCTTCCGATCGAAATGTGACAGCTAAGGAAGAAGAAAAGGTCACTAAGTATTCTCCCTTGGCCCAACAAATCCGGAAGTTACATAGCGTATGTACCAGCGTTGTCCCAATCATTGTGGGAAGCTTAGGGGTGGTGACGAAGCGCTTGGAGCGCAGTTTGAAAGAGTTGGGCATCCCTGATGTCTTGGATGGACTCCAAGCATCTACCATCATTGGAACCACCAACATATTGGGGAAGGTGCTTAACCTCTAAAGCTACTGGTCGGTAGCCGGGGTTAAGTTTTCTCGTCTGATAGGTGAATACCATCTCCCTGTGCGGGCTGTCATGCTGGACATGAACTTTGTTATTATTATTATTTTCTTTTTTCACACTTTGTGTCTGGCTGTTCTTATTGCCGAGTTATATGATGACAGGCGGGTCATAACATATAACCATGGGCTACCAGCATTTTCTTTTTCAAAATTCGAGTACTTTTCGGAAAATCCTGGCTGTTCCCAATAATGCAGTCTTTTGAAGTATTCCTACGTTGCAGTGAATCCCAATCTTTTCAACAGACTTCTCAAATCCTTTGGTAACAGATCCCAGAGCTCCAATAGCAACAGGAACAACTTCTACTTTCTTCAGTTTCCACAGTCTTTTTATTTCTCTTTTCAGATCTTGATACTTTTCTGCTTTTTTTCCCCTTCTCTACCACGTTTGCATCCGCCGGAACTGTAATGTCAGTAATTATTGCCGTATGTTCCTTCTTTTCCACCAAGACTAAATCTGGCCTTTTTGCTTCAATCACATTATCACACTGGATATTTACATCCCACAACAACATTATATCATCACTTTCCAAAACTCCTTCAGAGGTATGCTCGTGCCATTTCTTACTGCATTCCACTCCTCCTTTCTTGCATATATCCTAATGCATCTTTCTCGCTACATTATCGTGACACCTCTTGTACTCCTTCTGAGCTACCTTCTCGCATGCACTTAGAATGTGTTGGATACTTTCACCTGTTTGACTACACAATCGACACAGGGGGTCTCCAGCCGTTCTATCAATGTGATTCTTTGCATAATTTGTCCTGATTGATTGCTCTTGTGCTGCACAAATCAAGGCTTCTGTACCAACCTTCAAGTCACATTTTGACGACCATTCCCAATTCTTCTCATTGTCTACATCATCTGTCAGGTCTCTGACAAACTGTCCATGCATTCTCTTTTCATTCCATGTATCTTTCGCTTTGTTTTCTTGCCTTAAGATCTCTAGCCTCCTCCAGTTCACTTGCATTTAATTTTTCGAATTTGGCTACACCCCTCAACAGTTAGTTTCTCTTCAGGTTTGGCCACGTACACTTTCAAACAACTCTCCTCTTTTTTGACACATTGTTCTATACTTATATGACCTCTTCCCCCATCTTTCCTTTTCACATACAGCCTGTCAGCATCACTCTTCGGATGGAAAGCTTCATAATTTTCATTGTTTTCCTTGTTTGTTTGTCTAAATCTTTAAGCTCGTTTTCTCTCCATTGTATAATTCCCGCTACATATCGGAATATAGCCTCTGCCCATGTGTTGATCGCCGAAACCTTGTTTTTCCCATTCAACCTTGATCTACGTACCAGCCTTACTCTTCTTTTGTATTCCTTTCCAATCTCATCTTTCATTTCAGCTTCTTTGATTTTATCTAATTCCATAATACCTGGTTAAGTGTAACCTTCCTACTCAATCTCTTTCATTGTTTGTCCATCAGCTAACTTAATTCCTTCACTTCTGACAATTTTTCCACGTTTCAATGTCAAAATGCCACACTTTTTCATCCCAAATTCCATACCAATGTCATTACTAAACATGTGAACGGTTCTGACAAGCATATTCATCTGATCTTCAGTTTTCGCGTATAGCTTCAGGTCGTCCATAAACAATAAATGATTGGCCTTGTATTTCTTCTTTCCCCATTCATAAGCCGTGTTCACTTTCCGCAATTTCAGTGACAGGGGTATCATACTAGTGGTGATAGACTATCTCCCTGGAAAATCCCCCTTTTCACAATAACCTCTCCAAGATCTTCCCCGTTGAATGTCAGTGATACCTTCCACTGTTTCATCCTTCTTCTAAGAAAGTGTTTTACGTTCTCAGCTTTTTAAACATCTCCAAACATTCGCTTATCCAACTATGCGGGACCAGATCATAGGCTTTTTGGTAATCTATCTAAGACATGGACAGATTCGTAGCACCTTTCTCAAAATGTTTGTACTCCCTAACAATGCTTCCTTCATTATCGTTTCAAACGACAGCACAACGCCTACCATGGCAAGATAAGGGGTAAGCCTCTCTGTTAAGGACCAGGGAGTACCCACAACAGCTGGTATCACCAATGTTTTAACGTCCCAGAGACGAGCTACCTCTCAAGCCAATTCAGAATATTTATCAATTTTCTCCGCTTCCTTGGCTGCGGTTCGGACATCACCTGGGACAGCAAATCATTACATCTGGTCTCCTCGCTTAAACAAATTTATCAACATAGACATTGAAGTCCCACAAGATTTTAACATTTTCATTCTCCACCACACCTTCTGCTCTGCGTTTATACCATCTATTTGAATGTGGTAGCCCATGCACCCTCATGACACTCCAGTGTACAGCTACTCCAACACGGTCGTGTCTCCCTTTGTATTCTGACTGAACCAATGTACTCCATTCGCTGATGACATGAGACACCGTCTCGTCCTTTTGCCCATACATTCTGTACAGCGCTGATTCTCTGGTGCGTTCAATTTTGGCGTTCCTGTAGTTGGTGCGGAGTGCTTGGTCTTCAGCTGCCACTAGGAGGCTCTCAGCTTGACGCTTCACGCTGCCTCTCTTCAACCATTGCCAGCTTAATGGGGATGCAAATTTTTTTGTCTGCCTCACATGTTGCCTGTGCATCACCTTGTCCTTCCATCCTTCTTTCCTCTGTTGTTTCTCCTCCTTCCATAATTTAGGTATGCATGTCGCACGTAAGTGAGATTTTAGCTTTTGAGCTAATATTTTTTAATACTAAAAAAATACTATGCTACTCAAAATACTATTCGTCCGTTTTCGTGTCTCTCAGCTACAGCGTTTCTGCCCAGTAGCATGGTATTGCCGATAGTGTTGGCTTCTCTAAGTCAGCAAAGTTGCAATTTGGGGCTTCTAGACATTGCAGGAGGTGGTCCATAGTCTGTGTGGCATTACTGCTGAAGGTGTCAGATGTTGATAATCCCATTCGTTTCATGGCAGATTTGCATCTATCATAACCAGTACGTAACCGGCTGACACTGCGCCACGTTGTTCAGCCAAGATCGTGGCCAGTAACAAGTTGTTCTTTGGGAACTACACCTCTGCTCACAAAAGCTGTTGAGTTTGGTGATTCATCCCATAGTGCCTTCCACATGGTTTCTCGTTGAGATTGAGAAGATGAGATATTTTCATCTGGTATAGACAGGAAGCTATGTCTTGACTTCAGTCGAGTAGAGGTAGACCATGGTCATGCAACGGGTGACGCTCATCGGTGATTTGTATTAATCGTTCCCGATTAGAGGCGGATGTTCTTCTCACATGTGGTGGGGCTATGGACTGGTGTGGATCGTATTGACCCTGCAATTATTCTACAAGTGTTATTGAGTGAAATTTTTCACTTGCTTAGCATGTATTAACCTTCCCTAGGTAGAGCATGCATACTTGCCGATTGAAAAGCATAAGGCAAGAGTAGTGGTGCGCAGTGTTGATGGATTGGCTCCCCACTTGGAGGTTGCCAACTTGCGCAACAGATTATTCCTTGTGGCAATCTTTGCCTTAACATTAGAGCAGTGTGACTTGAAAGAGAATGTTCGATCCAGAGTGACGCCCAAATACTTTGGATGTGGATGGAGCTCCAGTGGTTGTTGTTTCCATGTAATATTGAGAGGTTTTTTTGCCTTTTGATTTTTCAGATGAAAAGTACATACTTGGGTTTTAGCTGGGTTTGGTTTCAAGTCGTTGGACTCGTAATAAGCAGTAAGCTGCTTCAGGGCGTTCTCAAGAGTGTTTTCTATCATAGTGAAGGACCGCTGTTGAGTTGTTATACAGGTGTCATCTGCATAGATGAAACGCCTGCACTCACTTGGTAATGGTAAATGAGTTTATTTGTGTGGATGTCAAAGAGAAGAGGTGGTAAAGCGCTTCCTTGTGGTAGGCCATTGCGTTGTGTGCACCATCTGCTTCTCTGACCATTAAGTTCATCGAAGAATCGTCTATTTTCCAGCATACATCGTACTCTATGACACAAGTCCACGTCATTTTTGATGGTCCAAATTTTGTGTATAAGCCGTTGATGTTGTAAAGTGTGGTATACAGCTGTTAAATCGACAAATGTTGCTCCGGTAAATAGTTTTTCTTGGTAACCACCTTCAATATGCTGCGTCAGGTTCGTGAGTTGTGTTAAGCACGAACGCCCTGGACGAAAGCTGGTCTGTTCTGAGATGAGTTTCTCGTCAATGGTGGAGCTAATCCTTCCAAGTATCATACGTTCAAATAGTTTGAATGTAATACGTAGTAGGGAGATTGGTCTAAAGCTCTTGGGGTAGTCTGGATCTTTTCCCGGTTTGAGGACAGCAATGATCTTCAATCGCCTGCATTGTTGAGGGATTCTCTTGCGGTTCACACAGTCTTGGAATAGGTCTACTAGCCACCCTTTAGTAGTGGGGCCGATATGCTTCAAAAACTCTACAAGAATGCCATCAATGCCCGCTACTTTGCCATTCTTCAATAATTTCAGATCCTTCTCTAGTTCATCCAAATTGAATGGTTTGGTGAGAGCTCCATCTGAGGTGGTGTACTGGATGGGATTTTGTATCTCTGATAATCCGCTGCTGGCCGTCTGTGTGCGGGTTTCCCATTCAGTAAAAGTTGAGTGGCAATCTGGTTGGCTGTGACAGTGGATGTTGGTTTTACTGTGGTGGTGTCATTCCCAAGCCCTTTGATGGTAGTCCTGGTTTTTTTGCTGTTCTGAGTCAGATTCATTGATTCTATCATGCGTTGCCAACTTTGTTTGCTTTGTTCTGTTATACTTTCAAGTAGTTCCCCTCCTAGACTGATGTTTTTGTCTGAGAAGGGATATTGCTGGTATAAAGACTTGCAGGTGTTAAACAAGTCAGACAGTTCTCCTGACATGCCTGGTATATATTCAGTCCGACATCCTATTGAAAATACTATTAAAATTTATCGATAGTCCAAATGCTATTAAAAACATCATTTATCTGTGTCTTGAATGAAACCAGATAGTGCTATACTCACTGTGGTATTACTGTCCATAATGATTGTTTCCTGTATTTTGAAGATAATCTTTTGTATCGTATCACTGCTCTCGAGTATCATCTCCTTGTCTTTTGCAATTTGATGCATTCTGTCACCGAGGGCGCCAATTATCAATGGCACAACCATAACATTGTAGCCCGCACGTCCCTCTCTTGTGTTAAAGGCCAGTTGACTGTACTTTGTCAGTTTTTTCAAAAATGTTGTTGCGATATTTTGTTGTTGTAGACAAGCCGTATCGCAAATCCAGATATTCTCTTTTCTGTCTTCTAATATCAGGTCGGGTCTCCTTGCCGTTGTGGTTTTTTGCAAATTGAATTTGAAATCCTAAACACGTTTTCCTCACTCGTTCTCCAACACCGCTCCTCGTTCCCATCGCTCTTTGTACCATAGCACATTATTCCCAATCAGTTCATACTCCTTGGCCCAGCTGACTGCCATAATTATTAACGCTCCGCTGTGTCGTGCTAGGTATTTTGTGCTAGAATCTTGCACCCAGCAACAATATGTTCAACAGCTTCATCCCTCTCGTGACAAACTCAGCATTGTTTATCTTGGGCCAATCCTCTCGATACCTTTCATGATTTTGTCTCCACCATCTGTTCCAGCATTGTCATGATTGATGACGTCTTCCGACTATATCATTTTTGGTTCAACCATGAATGACGCTCTTCTTCTTGCTCTCAATAAACTTGACTCTGCTGTTCCTCCGTCTTGTAGGTTTCGATCCTCTTGGACTCTGTAGCTTTCTGCAAACGTATTATTAATAAATTATTATGTTCTTGTTATCACAGGTAAAAGTTCCTGGTAATTGCGTCCCGAAAGCAAGCTAGAACATCTAGTCTCAGGTTTCGAGGACTTTTCTCAATGTTCTTGCAGTTCCCAACAACACCGTTTTCTGTATCACTTCAGTCCTGATCTTGATCTTTATTTTTTCTATGTACTGCTCTGCTTCTTTTGTGACACATCCCAATGCACCAACTACAACTGGGATGACACTTACTTTTCGAAGGCGCCATAACCTTGCAATTTCTCTTTTCAGTTCTTGATACTTTTCAATTTTCTCTTGTTCCTTCTGTTTTATCCTTGCATCTCCTGGTACGGCTATGTCAATGATCAAGCACTCTTTTCCTGGTTTTCTTTTTCTGGTTTTCGNCTAGAACATCTAGTCTCAGGTTTCGAGAACCTTTCTCAATGTTCTTGCAGTTCCCAACAACACCGTTTTCTGTATCACTTCAGTCCTGATCTTGATCTTTATTTTATCTGCTTCTTTTGTGACCCAATGCACGAACTACAACTGGGATGACACTTACTTTTCGAAGGCGCCATAACCTTGCAATTTCTCTTTTCAGTTCTTGATACTTTTCAATTTTCTCTTGTTCCTTCTGTTTTATCCTTGCATCTCCTGGTACGGCTATGTCAATGATCAAGCACTCTTTTCCTGGTTTTCTTTTTCTGGTTTTCGTTTTCGTTTTTTTCTCTGAGCCAGTTTCTCACAACCACTAAGAATGTGCTGTACACTCTCATCTTTCTTACCGCCGTTTTATCAATGTGATTCCTCGCACAGTCTGTCCTGATCAATTGTTCCTGTGTAGCACATATTAGACCTTCTGTCCCAACCTTCAAATCAGATTTCGACAACCGCTGCCATGTTTTTAACTTGTCAACTTCCTCTGGACGTCCCCTGATGAACTGGCAGTGAAGCTCCTTTCCACTCCACCTCTACTTTAGTTCCTGTCTTCTCATTTCTTTCAACTCTGCATTTCCCATGATATTTCTCCGTTCCATTTGTTCGATCTCCGATATACCTCTAATCAATTTTTCTTCCGACCTGGGTATATGAAACGCAAGACTGTACTCTTCTTCTCTTACACAACTTTTTGTACTGGTTAGATCTCTTCCACCCCATTTTCATTTCATGATAGCCTATTTGGGTAAAAAGCTCTGTACATTGTCAATGTCATCCTTGTCTTTTTGTCTAAATTTTTAAGTTTGCTTTCCTTCCATTGCATGATTCCTGCCCCATATCTAAAAATTGCTACTTCCCATGTGTTGATTGCCGATATTTTGTTTCTTCCATTCCATTTTGATTTGAGAACCAGCCTTAGCTTTTGATGATGACTTCTAAAGCAGTGGAGTATAGAGAAATAGACAAGAAAGTCAAGAAGATCGTTAAAAAGTAACGAAAGAATAGATCTAAGAGCAGTCCACATAGATTAAAGTAAAGCAGGCATTTAGCCCTTCGAGGTTGATAAGGCATTTGTACAAAACTTTTCCCCAACCATCTTGTCTTTGAGAATTTTTCAAAAAATGATTGCATCCTTTTACATTCAACTTTTTGTTTTATTATATTGAATAATGTGTGGAAGGCATCTCATGGAAGTTTTTCGAAAGCAAATTTTACATCAAGGGTTAAATAAAGGCAAATCCACTTTACTAAAATGCAATTAGAAGCAATAAACGTTATTGGTGACTAGACAGCATTGTGTTTACCCAACACTACTGAAGCCCAATCAGATCTAAGTAAAATGTAGTCCTCCACAATTAGTCCAGTGCTTTCAATGCATTTGGTCATGGTTTCGAAGAGATGTTTATGCGTAACTTCTATCAATGGAATAAGATCAGTAAAGGCTTAAGGATCTTGTTCTCTTTCTCATTGTCATATCTTATTACAATAGTCAACAACCTGGTAGAGGAGGCGTCTGTTAACTTACCTGCTGCTTTTAAAATTCCTACCTTTTACACTATCAATTGATATGTAACACAGGGGAACAATGTAATTTTATTAATTTTGCAATATATTTCGAAGTTAATACTTCATCTTCAGGCTACAAAGTAAAAATACAAAAACAGTAAAACTTTTGAATACAATATTTCCCATCACATATCAGCATATCTCTACAGTATTCACAGCTAAAGCGAAATGTAACACAATGAATTCAAATCTTCAACCTTTTAGAACAAATTATGATAATTGGGAAACCTCCCTTGAGGACCTTATTGACTAGTTGAATTTTTATGACTAACTCGCGGCCTTTGTACTCATCCTTTGTATTTAATGTTGCTTTTATTTCCCGAATGAGCAATGCCTCTAATGTCATTAACTTGTATTCTGACTTAGTCGACTTTGCTATTATTTCTGCATAATTGATTGATAGCTCCACGTTACACGTTTTAAAATGTTGTCCTACGGCTTTATACGTATGTTCTTTTACACGGGTTAGCAGATATCGGGTAGTTTGCCCCACATAACACGATAGGTATCGCGAACACGTAATTTTAAATGTTAAAGCGCTTTGCATAGGTTTGCATAGGCATGTTTGACCCACTTCACTTGCAACCATTTTAGTGCACTTTCTTCAATTATGCAACTTGGCTCTTTACAAGTAGCTTTCCTTTCCATTTTTGATATCAATTTGCATAAGTTTTTTCTCCTGTACGAACAGCTGACTGTTGTGCTATTATGATGACTAGTTTTATTTCGAATTCCTTTATTTGGTCATCTGGTTTTCGGAAACGTTTTTCTTGCAGTGGATTTGTCATAGACGGATCCTTTATTCTTCTAAGATGCTAATCAGTTTTTGCATGATTGGTAGAATTTAATGGTTGGCATAATCTAGAAAAACAGTTTTCATTTCCATCAGAAACTTTTGAAACCTATACATTATTCCCATCCCTGTGATACTTTCGTCCCCTATTATAGTATCCCTTCCCTTTAGTTACCAAAAAAAATTAAATAGATTTAACAGAGGAAATAACACATAAGGTCTAGTTAGTCCAACTTGTATTTGCAAACGACATTTGTTAATTAGGTGGGATTGGTTAAGGGCACACAAAGTTACATCATAGAAATCATACAACAACAGGAAATGAGAAAGACAGTCATCCCAACGGCACAGGATTGACCACACAGATTGAAATGAACACAAAAATCAGTGTGTATACTTTGTTGAAACAGAAAAGAAAGATGTCAAGTAATCTTAATGTTTAAAGGTGAATTTGTCGATTGGCTATTCGGACAATAAAATCATCGCTCTATTTCAGCTCTCTGTTCACCTGAATTGAGGTGATATCATATGGTTCAATACAGCCAATTATTTGATTTTTTTTGGATACTAAATTGATAAAAAAGACTTTGAAAAATACACAAAAGCCAAGATAAATATTTGAAGCCAATGTGGCTGGAAAAAGCAAAGTTACCACCTCACGTCCCTCATCCAGTAGAACAATGTGATGAAGTTGCCTTGACAGGAAGTTCATCCTGGTTTTCAACTTCAGCATAACATTTGACTCGTTTCTAAATGGAGGCCACTTCACAGAAACTCCCCACTCATCATGTGAGTGCAAAGAGAAGGTGACATTTGGATGCAATGGAGGACGGTGCATTTGGCAATAACAGGAATCAACATTGAAAACTGAATCTATTCATTTGAATACTGCAATAAGGAAACATACACAGCTTATTTCAGTCGATGGCAACTTAATATAGAGGAGAATAAAAGATGACGATCCATATGATGTTGTGCAAGGCGTAGGCATTTCTGATTTGCAAGTGAGTCCAAATCATCTCATTTGATTTGATGTTAGACTTGTATCGTTATAGTTCTTGTAAGGTAAACGAAAACTTGTGTTAGGGCCACAGTTTAAAGAACTAAGTTAAAATGTACCTTATTTTGGAAGACCCAGTTTTTCTGCTTTTCTGTTCTTTCTATTTGAATGTGGATAATAATGTTTGTAATAAAGTTTGTTTTGGGAATGAGAATCATCACTGACTCAGTTACCATTTGCGATGTTGAAATATTTAATATCTGAACATCGTCAATGGTAATATTGTTGTTGACGGGGACGTGCGTGTTAAAGTCTGGTATTGTAATTTAAAATATCATGTGCAAGCGATAACAAAACTTGCGCAATTGTATTGTTAGCTTGTAAAGGAAGTAATTTTGCTGCATCAAAGCAATGAGTTGAATCCATTTGACTACATCGGGACAGACGTCGAAGGGATGGTAGGTTTAGAGGAGATCAATATACACATATATGCAGAAATATGTTGCAGGTATTTTCTGTTACTATTCAACAAAGATGCAATATGTCAACCGACGGCTTCATGATTAAATATGCCAGACTTGATCTTTAATTATGCAAGCAGGAATTAATTTTGTTTTGCTAACAGGAACCGTTGGTAAGTTGGCTTTTGAAAGCTTCTACTTTAAAGGAGAATAGTTAACCAATCCGTTCAGCCCGTGTTGTGAAGTGATTATTGTTAAATGATGATGGACAGAGGGTCTTTTAAAAACTCTACAGAAAAGGTTTATATTTGAAATAAAGAGAAATTTGGAAACTGCTTGTATTCAATCATTTTTAATTACAATCTGAAATAATTTCATTATTGCAAATGTTAAAAACACCTAAGAACTTTACTAAGCAATAAAGGGAGGTTTTCTCTATTATCTTTATTATTACTATTATTATTACTATTACAATATTTCATAAATTCCTGCCCTGATAAAGCCATATCTCCGAGACATGCCTTGGGTTATCCATTCTCATACTTTTTGGTCTGGAGCTGGCTCGGCCACCTCAGCCACCTCAGCCATTTCCATTCTTGTATTATTATTATACTGTGAAGCTTTCTCAGGCATCTCAATGTGTCAGTTTTCTTCATGCACCATTTGATGTATCTCCACTACTACTACTACTACTACTACTACTACTATTATTATTACTACTATTACTATTAATTACTACTACTACTACTACTATTACTATTACTACTACTACTACTACTACTACTACTACTACTACTATTATTATTACTACTATTACTACTATTACTACTCTTACTACTACTATTACTATTACTACTCTTACTACTACTATTACTACTACTACTACTACTACTACTACTACTACTACTACTACTACTACTACTACCACCACCACTACTACCACTGCCACTGAAAAGGAAGAAAATTAATAAAGTAAGGCATGAGTTGTATATTTTGAATAAAAGTCACTTGGAAAAATTTTTAACAGTAAATTTTAAACTATTAAACTTTAAATTTTGGATTATTTGAATTTAATTGTTGGAGGGTTAAGGCACACAATAGTTTGGAAGACATGCAACATAAATTTCCTTTTTTTTACTTTGTATTTTTTTTATCAAACTTATTTCACTTCCAAAAAAGTTCTTAAATCCTTTTTTCCTGAAAAGCTTCAATTTATTTGGAAACCTTCAAGTGACATTTGTTGAGAACTTTCTGCTTAGTAGAAAATCTAAAATGCTTTTCTCTTTAGTTTTATCTGGTAGTATGCTTGCCTAAATATTTGGCAAGGATACTACAAGGATAAGTGAATAATTGTTTAATGTTTACTGATTTGGTATTGCAAAGATCTTTATTCATTTCAAAATAGAGACTTAATCAAAGATTTTCCCCAATAAACTATGGAGGCATCAAGGCCCTAAAACAAAAATAGTCAAATTTTTATCAGTTACAGTTAACAAGCAACCCTGGCACATACCTTGGCCATTAAACCCTTATTTCCCAGCTGTTTTGATTAATGCTCTCTTGGCTCTGTACTACACCTTTTAACTTTATAGTCAACCCAAAATTCACGAAGAACACCCCCTATTTCTACCCACTTCACTCACTTAAAAGCATTTTTTAATCTTTTGTATACAGTTTGCATGATGCTTTCTGTGGCCTATCCCTTTCTTGGATCCAGAGTGCCTTCCCAATCTATTTTGATGCTGTTCAATATTTTTAATATAATCTTAAGTATATGTATAGTTAACACCATAGTTCACTATCTACATTGTAATGTGTTGAGTATTCACTTATGTGATACATTTTCATTTTGTATTTTTATTTCACTTTAAAGCCCCTTAACATAGGCTTTTAGTCCCTTAGATTTGTTAGTACCAGTTAGCTTCCTGATTAAAATAATAATACTTACTCTTTTGTTTATCTGGCTATCTGCCATACTGCATTGTTTGAAAGGATAAAATTGCATTTTCAGTACCTTGACATCTCTTGTCTTTCTCTTCCTAATACATCTCCCTTACACTTTGATTTTCCCTTCTTAGTGCATTATTCAATTGCCTTTGCTTCTTTTTTTTCATTATCACTGTTCACATTCTTGCATTTATGACTTTACTGTATATTTTTAATACAGTAAAACAAAAATAAATCCATGAGAGTAAAGAGAGTGAATTATACTGTGTTAAATTATTTCAAACCTGAAAATTACTGCATAACGTACAATGTGATTAACACACACGTGATTTCCACCCTGTGTGTAATCATGCACAATATTGTAACATTTCAATTCTATTTTTTATTTGTTATCTTNAGGCTTTTAGTCCCTTAGATTTGTTAGTACCAGTTAGCTTCCTGATTAAAATAATAATACTTACTCTTTTGTTTATCTGGCTATCTGCCATACTGCATTGTTTGAAAGGATAAAATTGCATTTTCAGTACCTTGACATCTCTTGTCTTTCTCTTCCTAATACATCTCCCTTACACTTTGATTTTCCCTTCTTAGTGCATTATTCAATTGCCTTTGCTTCTTTTTTTTCATTATCACTGTTCACATTCTTGCATTTATGACTTTACTGTATATTTTTAATACAGTAAAACAAAAATAAATCCATGAGAGTAAAGAGAGTGAATTATACTGTGTTAAATTATTTCAAACCTGAAAATTACTGCATAACGTACAATGTGATTAACACACACGTGATTTCCACCCTGTGTGTAATCATGCACAATATTGTAACATTTCAATTCTATTTTTTATTTGTTATCTTAGATTTTAGTTGTTATTCATTACATTTACAGGGACCATATGTGGATTGTGAGCAATGGCTTTGCATGACACCAGGGGCCATAAAAGAAAGCTTGATGACACAATACCATTATCCTGCAATGTAACTGGTTTTGTGAACAGGGATGGATATACAGTAGGTTTACAATGCACAGTTAATTCTTCTTTTGAAAAACTTTTTACTATTTTGTACAACTTTCAAGAATGATCATGGTCTGCACTGCAGGAGAGAGAAAGAGAGACACACACAAGGAGAGAGAGAGACAGAGAGAAGGAGAGAAAGACAGAGAGGCAAGACAGAGTGTGTTTGTGTGAGTGAGTTAGTTCCAGATGCTTACCAAATGACTATAATGTGGCCATCTTGGTTTTGATAAAGGACAGCACCCAGACCATCCTGGAAAGCATCTGAAGGCAACCATCAAGATAGATTAATGCATGTTGTGTTATTAATTCATACAGATAAGTAAGATTTAGTCAAACACTTGTGTCAAGGAAAGAAGATGCTAAACTGGATAAGTAGTAGTAGATAAGTTATAAATTCTTCAAATACTATGGTTTTCTGCTCTAAATCTGTATATCAAGTTGTGCCATTACATCCAATAAACTTGTTCTGCTTAATTTTCACATCTGCCCTGTGTGTTTTTGAGGCAAAAGGCTCTCAAGATTTTCTCAATGTCATTTTCCATTTAAAGAAACCCTCAGATTCACTACAGTTTATAAAGAATATTTTTTCTTTTCTTGACTTTTTGTGGAGCTGTGGCTTAATGGTTTTGCAACTGCATAGTAACCAGGAGTTCCTGGTTTGATTCCCCGAGCTGTCGAGGAGAATTTGGAACTTTACAAAGAAAAAAAAAGCTATTGGTTTGCAATGAATAAAGACACAAAGATTCCCGTAAAAACAAGGCTTTACTGAGCTATCAATGGATGCTACATCTTCAGTTTACAAAATGGCGGTTGATACAGTGAAACCGCTGACCTAAATACAAAGCACAACAGGAAGTCCATCTATCAGCAGCTAATATGCAGTGGTCAGGACTTGTGTCTGGTCGTGGAACTACAGGAGTTGTAGGCATAGCTGCATTAAAGGAAGGTTGAGGAGTAGCATATGATTCAGAGCTTGGCATGGCCAACTCCAGTGCACGAGCTTGATGAAACATGACCTTTAAAGTAAGCGTTGTATTTTCCAAAAGTTGTTGATGGATGACGTTGGATTGAAGGCCAGTTATGAATGCATCACAAATACTTTCCTCACAGTAGGCAGCCGCAGTAACAGTTTTAAAGTTGCAGTCTTTACTGAGGGTTTTTAGAGCTAACAAATATTTGTCTAATGTTTCTCCGGGTTGCTGTCGATGAGTGGCCAACAAGTGGCAAGCATAGATTTCATTCATCGGCTTTATAAACAAATTATTAAGTATTTCCATGGCTTGGTCATATGACGCTGATTCCTCAATGTGTTGAAAGATTTCCGGTGACACAAAGTTCGTTAAAACTTGAAGTTTATCGAGGCCCTTATATCGTAAAACTGAAAAAAAATTGTTGAAAGTTCCACGCCAATGGAGCCATTCTTTGTTTGCTGAAACACTGTCAGGTTTCGTCTCCAAACGCTCTGGCTGTAAGACTTTATCCATAATATATGATATGTGATATATAATAATGATAGCTCAGTAAATTGTAATGAATAAAGACACAAAGATTGCCGTAAAAACTAGGCTTTACTGAGCTATCAATGGAT
>RDPX01000441.1:74395-85194 GCA_003991215.1 Morbakka virulenta | reverse complement strand
AAATGCTCTGGCCGTAAGACTTTATCCATAATATATGATATGTGATATATAATAATGATAGCTCAGTAAATTGTAATGAATAAAGACACAAAGATTGCCGTAAAAACTAGGCTTTACTGAGCTATCAATGGATGCTACATCATGAGTTTACAAAATGGCGGTTGATACAGTCGAACTGCTGACCTAAATACAAATCACAACAGGAAGTCCAACAGACTAAATTAGAAGTTCAGAGTTCTTGGCAAATCATAGTTCATAATAAATCATAGTTCATAACAATAGTTCATAATAATAAATTGTAGTTCATAACATGGTTGGCATCCAGAAAAGCACCCACCCAAGAAATTCTTCACTGCCAAATCAATGTCCCTCTGAAGGGCAGTGTATGAGCCCCAATTGCTGGGGGGAAATGACGTTAAAACTAAAAAAAATATTTGACCAATGTAACATTTGCAAAATTGCAAATATTCTTTTCACTGTGATTGTACAAAAGCCATTTAAACTACAATGACCACGAAGAGAAATATCACCATACTTCATACTGTCTTTTCTGCCATGATCATTTGATCATTGAATTTCACTCTTTTTAACCCATTCCCATAGACTTCGATCTGGATATGGACGATATGCCAATTTCATGCATAGAATTGGTCTAAGGGACAATTCATTTTGTCATTGTGGTGAAATTCAATCCCATCAACACCTATTGATTTGCCAACTGATAGGTATTCGAGGTGATATCAAAACTGTTGATGAGGACTTCCGTTTGTGGCTCAATGACAATGTCTTAGTTATTTAGCATTTTTTTTGTTGATCATACGCATATATATATATAGACTTCCTCATTCAAAGTGTTTTAGGAAATCTGTGGTGTACCACTGAGCCCAGCCCCCATAACGTTTTGGAAAGAAGACTTCTACACTACAAAAACCTATCTTGACTAGTCCATAGTTATTGTGTGAATACTTGGTTTAATTAAAAACTGTCAAAATTATAGTACTTAACACATTATTTGTAATTATCATTGATTTTAGAATATATGCAAACAACAACAACAGTAACAGCTTATTTTTGTTGGTCAAGTTTTCTTACTATTTTCCAGTTTTCTTTGTGTTCCACATGCTCAGTCTGACAGCATGTGGTACACAAAGAAAACTGAAACAGACAGTCACAAGCTTGTATTTCCCATGTCTTGGGATTGATACCAAAGTTCTTTAGGGAGACCTTTAAACTTCTTAAAGCACTTTTTCTGGCCACCTTGATTATGCTTCCCTGCACCCATTTCTCTGTAGAGCAATGTCTTTGGAAGTTGGGTATTAGACATGCTCACAATGTGTCCTGCCCATCTGAATTGGGCCTTCCCTAGCAGACTGACAATACTGAGTACCCCTGCTTGTGTGAATATCTCTGTGTCTGGTACTTTGTCTTGCCAGGTGATGTTTTACGGTTTTCCCAGGCAGTTCATGTGAAACCAATTGAGCTTTCTGGCATTGAGCACATAGACAGTCCAACTTTCACAGACATACAAAAGTGTTGGTTGCACAACTGCCTTATGCACCTTGTTGATGCCTTGTTGATGCTTCTCCTCTCCCACACATTTCCACATAATCACCCAAAGGCTGAACTCACGTTTGTGATGCAGGTGTTGATCTCATCATCTTGCAGATCTACTCAGGGTGGTGCCAAGGTATGTGAATTTATCCACTGCTTTCAGAGTCTTCCCATTCACAGTGATAGATTGTTCCACATGTAGCTTGTGTGGTGCTTACCATTGCAAGATGTAAGTCTTTTTAGTCCTGATCATCAACCCATAGTTGTTGCAGGTACTGAAGAAGCTATCTGTACTCTGCTGCATCCTTGGCCTCAGATGCAGCATTAAGCATGGAGTCATCAGGAAATGGTAGGTCATGCATAGCATCTTCTTTAACCTTTTTCTTGGCCTAGAGTGACTGCAGGTTTCAGAGTTTGCCATCAATTCATATTTTTATGCCTGTTTCTTTATATGATGGCATGGAAAAAAACATCATACTGAACAGTGTTGTTACCAGCTTTGTTTAGCTCCATTGGTAACTCGGAAGGTATCAGAGGACTTCCCATCATCCAGTGTATGAACCAGCATCTTGCCACAGAACTGGCAAACTTTTTGATGAACTTGCTGGGGCACCCATACTTTCCCATGAAATGTCAGAGACTCTTGCAACTGGCAGTGTCAAAGACCTTGGTCAGGTCTATGGATGTAGCATAGAGGTCTCTATTCTGCTGCTGAGACTTATCTTGGAGTTGACACACAGCAAAAAACATGCCTGCTGTTCCACAAGTCTTCTGGAATCCACATTGACTCTCCAGGAGGTGCCCACTTTTCATGTGTTGAATAAGTCAATTGAGAAGAACTCTTGACAGGATCTTGCCACCAATGATAAAGAGCAAAATTCCACTGTGGTTGTCACAGGATTGCCTATGGCCTTTTTTTCTGTAGAGATGGACAACTGAGGCATCCATTTTGCTACAAGAAGTTACTCCTGTGGAATAACATCTTGTTGCCACATGGTCTGAAAGAGCACAGTGAGCTTCTGTATCTGACTGATCCTCCCAAATGGTAAATTTCAGCTAGTGTAGCATTGGAGTCTGGTGCTTTACCATACAATAGAAGCTTGATGGCAGCTTTAACTTCTGACTCCCTTGGAGGTTCTGCCATAGAGGTGTTTATGGTAACCTGGGTCAGGCACCACCCATCTTTCTAAGATGCTGATCTTGTCAGTAAGTAGAGTGGTTCAATTGGCACCAAACAGTGGTGATATTCCCTAAGACTGTGGCAGGTAGATCATTTTCAAGGCATCCATAGATGTTTGGAGTTGTTGCTGTCTGCAAAAGCCCGGATCTCTTCTGCTTTGCTTCTGAGCCAGGAGTCACATCTTTCTGAGCTGTGTCTACTCCTTGCACTTTGTTGCACTTTTTGGAGAGAGATGTGTTGTCTTGCCAGTGAGCCCTGAATATGTGATGCTTATTGCCAAGCAGTTTCTGGATTTCCTCATCATTCTCTTCAAACCAGTCCTGGTTGATCTCACCCAGATAAGATAATGCAATAAAGTGAACTGTGCCTTTGAAATCTGTCCAAGCTTCTTCTACTCCTTTGGTGCTTAGGTTGAGCCAGCTCACTTTAGCACCCAGGTCCCCGTGCAGATTCTGGCAAACAGAGGGTTGAGCCATCTTGCCCTTCCATGTGGGCATTGCTTCAGCTGTACATGCAAGTTGAGTGTAGAAATGGGCCCTATGATCTGCCAAGCAGTCACTACCATACATGGCCTTTGTTACTTTGACATCCTGCCCATCTCTTCTTTGGACAATAATGTAATCAATGAGATGCCAATGCTTGCTGTGTGGATGCATCCAGGATGGCTTGTTGTGGTTGGGTAGACAGAAGACTGTTGGTTATGAAAACATCACAGGATACACAGGTCTCCAAGAACATTGAGCTTATCTCCCCTGGCCATGCAAGTTATGAGAGTTTGAGGCTCAAAGTTGGTCATATTAGGTGCATACACACTGATTAAGGTGACATGGCACTTGCCTTTAAGAGGAAGTTGCAGGGACACAAGTCAGTTGTTCATTCCCATTGCTTCCCTAAAAATGTTAGATCGGATTGCAAATCCCACTCCTGCTTCACAATGGTCTTTGTTGCTATGCCCACTTTCAGGTCCCAGTGGTGAGCTTCTTGGAGCCACAGATGGGAGTTTGGTACCAGGTCTTTTTTATAATGAAATTAATAAGCTAGTTTTCCAAAAAACTGGTACTTTATTACCCTTTATCGAATCCTGCATCAATTTGAAGATTATATAGAACTTGCAGTCAAGGCTGCAGTAATTGTGTTTGAGGTCTGCAAGATGTTAATTAAATGTATATCACCACATGACTATGAAGTCCCAGACTTCCATATACCGAGTTGTGATTTTTTTATAATATAAATATTAATATTTTATTCTATTGTCCAACATATTTGTTTTCTTTTGAGTTACATCTTTTAGTCATATACCTTCCCTTACCATCCATTTACAGTCTTCTTCCATTTATCATGGGTTGGACTTTGCCATGGCAGCCTTTATTGATTTTCGCCATTGAAATATGTCATGTGGATCGTGATGGAGCTTCCAGGTGCAAAGACCAGTATTGATGACATCTTGCTATCATTTTTGTGGCCTGCCTCTAACCAGTGAATCATTGACTTGGTAATTCTGCATCTTGCCAATCTACCTTTCACTGTGCTTAGTGTGGCCATAACATCTTAGTCAAAAACTCCTCGTTGATGACTCAAGCATTGGTATATGCAGTTTGCTACACATTTAAGCATTGGTGATATGATCCTTTACCCTGAAGTTAAGAATCCGTCGTAACATTGCACATTTATTTTTTGCTAATCGGTTCATGTCTTCAACTCCAAGGGGCCAAGATTCACTTGCATGAAACATGGCACTGACATAAGTTAAATGGCCCTTTCCCCAGTTACAGAGAGACAGACTTTGATGTTAATAGTGGTAGTAGCTCTTTGAATGTACATATATATAAAATATTAAATATTTAATATTTAATATTTACATATTCTACCGCCTTGTAAAACAGTTGTTTCACAACATTTACTATAAAAAAGAATGGAAAGTTTTGTAATCTGAAATTTAAAAGTCATTATCTAGAATTCCTGTCTCAAAGAACACTCCTGGCTCCCCTTCCTTACGGCTTTCTTCTCCTCAGCATAGGATTCCCTGGTCATACAATAGGCAAACTCTGACAAACCAAAATTTTTTTTTTCTTTTTTCATAGGAATTTACGCTCAGTGTTCAAAGAGGGAGCAACCCTGATAACAAATGGGATGTAAGTAAAACACATTTTTATGTATTTATTGATTCAATTTATATGTTTTTCATATGAAAGTTTGTAATTAATGACTAATTATTGCCTGGCACCCAATGACTGACTAGAAATCTCATGACTTGGCACTTAGTGATTAGTGCACTTGCTCTTTAACCAAGGCATTCAGGGTTTTGGTCCCCAGAGCATGAAAAACCTTTGGTGCTTTACCTTTTTTTTGAAAGATAGCTATGGTTTCTGTTAGGCAAGACTGGGAGCCTTACCTAATGCAATATTGTATAACCTAATGCATATTACCTTAGTGTAGCCTTTATAGACTGCCATACAGCCTGGGTAGTGTTCCACATTTATGAATTACTAAAGCACTTGAAATTCTCCCAAACTATTAATTTTTCTCAAATGTAGTATGAACATGCGAAAAACTAAATTACAGCTTAACTTTAGCTATGAAAAGCTTCAGTCTAATGATATTAATACAAATTGTGAAATATTCTAAGGAGATCCTTTGTCACCACTTCTCTTTTGCATTGTCCTAATTCTTCTTAATAATAAACTACATAAAATACCATCCAAATACAAAAGTGACAATAAGAATATTAACCACATCATCTCTGTGGATAATCCAAAACTCTTTGCTGAAAACGTCAGTGATCTAGAAAGCCTGCTAAAGAGAGTTAAGAATTGTAGTGATAATGTAATTATGAATTTTGGACTCGATAAATGTGCAAAGACCACATTCATGGACTGAAAATTGACTCAATCTGAATCCATCAATTTACACATAAAACGTCTATCAAAGAATTAGAGCCAGACGGAGCATACAACTACCTAGGAATAAGTGAGGAAAAGGGGATCCACTGTAACAGCATGAAAGAAATAATATGCTAAGAATACTGTAGGCAAGCAAGATCTGTTAATAGGTGACTTGTTTTTAATTCTGTTGCTATATATTCCCATTTGGGTACTTACGTAATTACATGTACCCGTTTAATAACACACGTGGCTTTTCAGTTCCTCAATAGGACAGACCTCATTGCGTTCGAAAACATAAACCGGAAGAAAGTTAGTTTCTGAATTTAACTGTGTTTTTCTGTTTTCTATCCCTCATTATTGCCAGATCTAAGTTGAACGAGATCAGTGTTGGAAACGAAATTAAACACTAAAACAAAATACAAGCTATAAATTCACTGGCTATGTACAGTTAATTATTGCTATGTACAATAAATAATTATGTATAATAAATATTTGCTGTGTACAATAAATAATTATGTACAATAAATAATTGTTATGTATAATAAATATTTGCTGTGTACAATAAATAATTGTTATGCACAATAAATAATTGCTATATACAATAAATAATTGCTGTGTACAATAAATAATTATGTACAATAAATAACTGTTATGTACAATAAATAATTGCTGTGTATAATAAATAATTGCTATGTAGAATAAATAATTGCTGTGTGCAATAAATAATTGTTATGTATCATAAGTAATTGTACAATGCGGTTTTAACATTATCAGTTGGATAATTCAAGGCCTTAAAAGAATTGACGCTAACAATACAAAACTATTTGTAGAGAAAAATTCAGTCATATATAAATTCGAAGTTAGAGCGTTGGAAGTCCAGAAGTAAGTTTATATTGAGTTGACCGAAAAATATTTCAAGACAAGATATAACTGACATAAGCAGTTACTAATAAATGAGAAGTACAGAAACAGCACAAGCCTTTCATCGTACGTATGGGATTATGAAATGGTCTGTCATCACTCACGCGCTGCCCTATTCAGACAAATCGAATAAGAGCAATCTTTGTTTGCGGGAAAAGTCCCTAGGTCCTTAATTTTGCTAACAAAGAGGAATTGTTGAAGAAGCGTAGTGAACTCATTGCAAAATGTAGACACTTCAATAAATTCCTGTCAGCTAATTATAAATCAAAGGACTAGGTGTGATAAAGCAATTAAAATATCTTTTTATTACTTCATATTTAATTGTACCAAGTATGTCAATTCCATGAGGATAATTTGATATCTTTTGTAATTTGTTCCAGTTATAACTAGATATGCTAGAAAAATATGTTCATTTTGTTTAGCTGACGGTTGTGAAAATATGAAACTGACAGTTTTAAACTAAGTTTTGTTGATGTTTTTTTTTTGCTGTTTACCATATGATAGCTCTAATATTCTTATATTATTGAGCGCTGTCGATAGCTAATAATTACTTCGACTATTAGATATGACTACCCAGCAGACAACTCCGTACCTGTTAAAGAATCTGAGAAACTTTCTAACCATAAAGATCTGGAAAATGAAATCACTAAAATGTAGCCACTCAGAAAACAGTATCAATAGTAGTTATTGTAGAAGGTTGTAAGAGAAGAGGTCTGATCAAAACTGGAACTTTATGTGAAAGTCCCTCTTCTGGCCGCAAGGAAGCAAGAGGGAGCAATGCTTCTCAGGTCGCCTTCAAGTGAAATCCTCGCAAATCTGAGAATTTAAGAACAATTGTGAATGACATAGGAGATGAATCAAATTATTATGAAGTGTTTTTACAAAAGTAATACAACTCAAAGAGGTTACATAATGAAAATCGAGTTTTCCCACATAGGGGGTGTATTTTTTATTCTCGTAGGCTGATACAGCAATCTTCGGACAGATTGTTACCATTGGTTTCTTGTAATCATATCATGAATGAATTTTGGAGCTTGATTTTATTCCTGGATGCCGTTGCTGACGCCAAACCACAGTTGTAGGCGGTAACCGTAACTTTCGCTTGAAAAAGCATAGCCTACAAGGCAGCAGATCAACAGCAGATCAAGATGTAGCAGGTTCACCTTCTCTACTAGTAACTTTGAGCAAGGGACCCATCCAAGTGCTGGAACCGGGCCGGCTAGACATGGGGTGATTCACAAAATGGAGTGGTCGACCACACCCTTGGATTAATTAGATCACTGACCCTGTTACCCATAATCAGTTTCAAATATCACTCCCTGCATTGCATTTAAAGAGATTTGTTTATGGATAGGTTGAAGTAACAAGTGTTGAATTTAGTTAATATATTGTGGTTGTCATTGTGTAGATTATGAATGGCTACTGGTTTGTTTTAATGCCCTGAATAAGATACCAGGTTAGCAAATGATTATAAAACTCTTTTAACACGAAGACTTATTTTTACACACTGACCTCAGTACTTGGTTTTACGTATAAGAAAATTGCCTCAAGTGTGTAAAAGTTGATTTCTTGTTGAGAGTGCTAAGGATTGGAGAGGTTTTCACTAATACCTCCATTTATTAATAATGCAGAAATAAAGACAACAGTTGAATTGAAAAGGAATAATATAATCATCCTTTTGATGTTGCACCTTAAATTACATACTGTAACAAATGCACCACAGTTTTTATTCCAAATGGATTTACTCGTTGAAGGCAGTGTACATACGTATTTTTTATTAAATCTTATACATTCATATATAGTATTAGGAGTAAACTCCAAACAGAATGGAGCAGGGTCTATACCCATGGGTATGCCTATTACCTGTTGAAAAACAAGATTTGCAAAACAAAAGAAAGTTTGCGAAATAAGGTATATATATACATATAATTAATTAATTAATTAATAAAAAACTACTTATGTACACTAACTTGCATGAATGTTTATATATATATAGTATTTCACATTCTGTTCCCTTTTCAGGTGTTTCATCGATACAGCAATTTTACTGCACTTCATTCAGTGTTATCGGTAAGGTAAACTAATTTGTTTAAAACGCGTTTTTTTAAATACACTTTTTAATTTGCCTGATCAGTAATTTCAAAGTTAGCAGTGAACTTAGTTTTTTTATTGTTTGTTTCTGAACTGGCACGGATTTTTTAGGTTTGAATTTTTGGAATTTTGTGTTTCAAATTTAATCCTAGAAAATGTGTTTAAACTACCTTTTTATTGATGCCCATACGTATTATCTTATATTATCAATCCTTTATTCATGTCTCATTTCAACCTGTCAGTTTTTATTCTTCTTTGTGACTTATTAGACGTTGGCGATCATGTTCCTGAAGCCATTCTTGTCCAGTGCCAACCTACACAGCAGTTCCACCCTAATACCGACCGCCAATGATAGAGTCTGAGGAAAGTCAGCGTTTTGACACCCTCCACTCCGTTTCTTCTATGAAGCCTGTATGGTTATTTTTTCAATGGAATTCTTTTTCATGATTTGACCAATAAATTTCACTGGTCTCTGTCGAATCGTCCTTATGAGATATCTCTTTTCCTGGACAAGTCCTAGCACTGCTGCATTTTGTAGTTTCTCTATCCAAGATATTCTGTTTTTCCTAGGGTATATTTCCATAACTGTCGCTAACAGATTGAAAAAGAGTAAGACAACTCAGATGAAATTATTAGAATATTGACAATATACATTATCAACAGAGAGGTATTGGTAAACTGTACAATAATAAAGTGGTAGACTATTGATTCGGGAAGATTCCAAAAGATAATATTTCTGCATAATAGGTGGGACTGAGAGCTGCACAAATCCTATTATGCCTACTTTCAGACTGCTTGAAAAACGTTTATTTAGCTCTACTGCACCATTACCAATAAAAGAATGTCATCAACATCTTGTGGACGTGTTTTTGGTGTAGGATTGCGTGTTGCTCTGCTCCATGCCAACAAGAATTTGGTAGTAATCACTGAGGAAACCAAGGCTGGCGAGGAGCGACAGTACTATAATTTGGTGGATATCTTCTTCAAAGGTCCGGAACAAGACACTGATGGAATTTTTAAAGATCGGCTGGACATCCTACCATTATTGGTTATCAAAAGGCGTGGAAGACTGATGGGATAAAGGGGCATTAATAGAGAATGAAGGAAAGCCTTTGGTAACAGAAGGACATATCATTTGAAGTGAAAGGGTTGACCAATGAAGCGTTGGATTGGGGATATTCTTGCTATTATGAAGTTCCCAAATGCCTCGCGAGACTCGACAACTGATTTTACTGCAAACAGGACAGCAATTTTGAATGAAACTGTAAAAAGACGGCTTTCAAATTTTTCAGTTCTATATTTCACTACTTTTGTTGTAAAAGCGTGAAAACTAGGGGTTATTTGAAATCTAAACAAGTGGAATACCAGAGAACTCGATGTTTTTTCTAAGCTTTATAAATGTTTTTTATTACACTGGTCAACACTATTTTTCTGTTCACTTTTGTGTAATAGTTCGCTTTTGTTATGGTAGTTTAAAATTTCAAACTTTTCTTGTAAACAAAGTGAACATGTGCGTCCATTGGTTATGTAGGTCTTGGCTTGTTTAATTATCGACCATTTCAGCTTTTGGGTGGTTTTGTGATTACTTTCATATCCCATACGTAGGAAGATAGTGATGTACTGTTTTTGTACTTCCTGTTTGACAGCGACTGCTTATGGCTATTCCATCTTGTTTTGAAGTCTTTCTCTGTTAGTCCTATGTAAACCTTCTTCGGAAAGTTTGGGGCGGTTACTTCACATTTAAAAATGATTGATTCTTTGTGGCAGTCTTCATTTAGGGGGCATTCGTCTTTCTTTCTTAATACACGAAACTTTAGGTTCTACACACAAGTTTCGAGTTTTCAATATATATATATATATATATATATTTATATTTAGAGAGAGGGAGAGGGAGAGGCTTCTTTAACTCGTTTGGAATATGCTGTAGCAATACCTCATCGCTTTTTACCAGATGGAAGTTTAGTGAGCGCTTTTCACTAGCAACACATTCCTCCATGCTTATCAGACCTCCTTCCGCTGGTTTCCTTGACATGTATAGCATAGTGACTCTAGTTTTTGGATGGAGAAACTTAAAGGTATACTCCTTGTCTTCCTGTCCAGTTCTTCGATCTCATCCTGATTCCATCCAATCACTCCTGCAGTATGTCGAATACAGGCAACAGCCCAGGTGTTAA
>RDPX01000441.1:32278-45315 GCA_003991215.1 Morbakka virulenta | reverse complement strand
GTTTTTCCCAGTAACTGGGGCTCAGACGGTGCTCTTCTTGGGTACCGGATGCCCTTCCTGACGCCAACCGATGGCTTTTTCTTTTGTGAAGTTCCAAAATCGCCCGCTCGGGGAATCAAACCCGGAATTCTTGGTTACAGTGCAGTTGCACTAACCATTAAGTCACGGCTCCCCATGTTGCCACTGGGAGTTGTGAGAAAGGGGTGGTTTTCTTGACCCCTTAATATGTGCGCTGGTTCAAGCGAAGGTAACTCCGAAAAACGACGATTCTTTTCGTTAGAGGACTGTATAAAACTTTACGATAACATCCGTATCAACAACAAATTACCGTTACTATCAATTTAAACAACTGTATTCTCAATAATGAATACATATAACAAAACTCCAATAATCGCGTTCTACAACACTCAACAATCGACTTCCACACCTAAGACGATCTCAACCTACAACGACAATCTTAAACTTCGACGACGATCTTATCACAACGAAGATCACTTAAACGACGATCTTATCACAACGAAGATCACTTAAACGACGATCTTATCACAACAAAGATCACTTCAACGACGATCTTAAAGTACAAAATCACAAGTATATATAGGAAATATCTAAATACATGAATCAGATCTAAAATATGATCGGCTTCATTGATCTCTAAATTTCACACGCCTACATGCAAATTACCGATGTCACACATGCAATACTGTCCGTGACATCGAACCTAGCCCAAATGACTCACTTAGTTCTTACCGAGAACAATCGTTTACTTGCCTCAATACCACACAGAGAAATTATCGGTAATCACGAATCATTGATACAACATTTACAAAACAAAACAACTAGTAACAGGGGGCAGTTTCCTGACAGGAGTGTTCGGTTTTATTTTCTTGGTAATTTTAGTAGCACTGATAGAGTGTTTTAAGGGAGGTCTTAGTAGCGGCTAAGCTATCGAGTGGTAGGGCAGGATTGTCACACGTTTTGATGTGCTTCTTTCAAAGCATATTCGGTGTTGGTAATATTCACAAAAAAAATTGAAAAAAAAATAAATTTAAAACTCATTAGAGCTTTATACTGAACAAAGGTCACCCGCTAGCCACTGCCTGAAAAAAAATATTAAAAATATACTCCATTTTTAGACCACATTGAGTATTTAAATATTAGTTTAGTTTTTCGTTTTTTCTTTTAATGTCTTCCACTGAAACGTGAAAAAAGCCGTTGAAATCAGCACCTGAAAACTTATAGTTTTGCCTTTCAGCATCCGTTCATATACCCAGTTACGTACGCATCGTGCACAGAGAAAGGATCAACGATAGTGCGCAATTTTCATCCGGCAGGAACTTTACGAGATCTTATGTGTAAGGTAAGGCTATGAAACATAATCTTTTGATGTCAAAACATGTTAACAATGGCTAATGGAAACAGGGGATCGTCTTATAAATAGCGCTAGGCTTTTCATGTTTTTAATAGCCACAAATATTCATTTTATTTTTATTCATTCCTGGTACGTAAGCATTTATCTTCGCCAGTAATTAAGAGAGGGAAAGAAAAGAAGGAAATAAAGTATGGCAGTAAAAAAGACGATAACATGAACATTGGGAATGTGTAAGGTTAAGGTCACCCAGAAAGCAAAAGGACGAAATATACTTCCAAAGTTCCGATGTACGGAAGAAAAAGCGAGTAGAACGGCAAGACCTTTTGCAATGTGGTTCCAAGATAGTATTCGGGTAAGCAGTTACAGCAAGATCTGTAGGTCTTATGAAAACATTCAAGAAAGGAACATGAAAAGGAAAGTTATTAAAACAGTTTTAATATACGCATCTGTAAAAAAAGAGAGAGAGAGATGGAGGACCGTGACATGAAGAAAGAAAGGAGGAATGGAGCTGTTAGAGAAGACCCGACGATATTTCAGTACGCCGTGGAGTACAATTGAGGAGGGTGAGGGAGAGCTTGCAAGAGTTGTGGCCTTAAGATAACAACATTTCTCAATACAATGTCATATAGACAAGTAGGATAGTCTCAGGAGAAATGTAAAATACGAAGTCGCTTCAAAGTATTGACCCCAGGATAGACATTCAAAAAAGGTCAGTCTAATAATTTTGGACTGACCTTTTCTCTCTCTTGCCCCTTCTTTTTTAGCTACCTTCTCCCCTCCCAATTTTCACGATTTTGCATTTTCATGACCTTTCCTTCGTTTTTTTTAGCTTCTTATTTCCTTCCCTTACTCTCTTTTTCTCGTTTCCTTTCTCTCTTCTGCTCGTTTCCTTTCTCTCTTCTGCAATGTCTTTATTTCAATCCAGTGGTGTTCGCTTTTTACCCAAAAACGCACCAGCTGCTGGTGTCAGCTAAGATAAATCTTGCTCTTAACTGTAAACATTGTTAAAGAATAAAGTTATGAATTGATTGCAATGTTGTATTCATACTTCCTTGTAGGCAAAGCCGATAACAAGTCAGCTTAAGAAATATGGATGCGTTAAAAATAGGACTCCGCTGGAATTTGCCGATATAAAAAGATGTGGTAAACAAATTCTTGAGGTAAGATTTTTTGAAAATAATAACAATAACAACACATTAATTTGTGTGGCATTCATCCGACTTCGTAAAAGGTCCGGCACGGGCTACTGCGTTAACCATTCCAATTATGAGCACCCTCAAAAGTCAGGTCCGATTTTTAAGTTCTCCTTTACTATATCAGACCAAATCTTTTATTTTATTTAGTTCTACCTCTCCTACACACATCATCCATCTTCAGTTCTTCGTAAACCAATTATCAGCAGCTTTATGTTTAACAAGGCTTGTCTATCTTATATTTTTATTCCTATCGAGAATTTGAATCTTTTTAATTTAAAAGAAATGTCTTTCAGACGCTTTCCTTCTACTTACGATAGCTCAGCCACGTATACCTTTACATCACCACGCTTTCTGGCATCTTTTTTTTTATCCATCTTCAAAGCCCGATTTTTAGTACTGACCAATAGAGTTGATCTTACTATTGACCCCTACACAAAAGCCCTTATCCTTAGTAGGGTGTGTCCTCCCATGGTTAAAGGTACACATGTCTTTCATTTACTGGCAGATTTGATCCTTGCAAGTGCTGTTTCTTCACACCTACCTTGTACTTGTTAATTATCACAACACAAATGTTCGATGAAATGGAATTAAGAGCTAACAATGCTAGCTACCTAGCGTGTAGGAGGGAAAAAACGTGAATTGCCCATTTTTTAATACTGGATATGTTATGTATTTTGTGTGTTTATATTTTATTTAGAATTTAGAGATGCTCCCACGATATAATACACGACACAGTATTTTCAGGGCGACTTTCTTTTTTTTTGTAGGCTTTAAAGTTTCTTCATGACAAAAACTGGCCGTACGGTACGTATTATTATTGATTTTCTTTTTAATCATTTCTGTTATAATCAGCTTCATTCTAGAAAAACATCAAAAAACTCAAATAAATAAACATTTGATTTTATGTTTACGCCTACGAATGTGTCACTTTTCATGACTGTTCTTATCTCATCTAACAGATTAAAAAAAGAGCTGGATAGTCATGTATAAAATGCGTAGGATATAACGTGTAAATAAAGTTTTAGGAGGTGCTGTTAATGCCCGGGGGGTTACTACTCTTCTCCCGCTTGTTTGAAAGATTTTATCGAAAAATTATGATTTGGGGATCAAAACTGGAAACACAAAGGCAGAAGACAGCATTTTGAAAAAATAAGTAGGTTTAATCAAGGGCCTTGTTGGTCTAGAATTTTAAAAGTAAGTTTGAAATTCTAAAAAGCATGCAAGTATTTCAATCTAAGTGTTTTTACTATCCACTTTCACCCCAAAACAAACAAAAATGTAGAAGTCGGGACTAAAAGAAATTAAAAAGAAGAAAATAAAGTTGGGGGTTTTTGTGGATAACACTGAGTTATGAAGATTACATTTTTTATTCATCTGCTCTATAGTAAGAATAACAAATATATACTAAAACTCTAGCTGACAATACGAGATAATGCAACATAAATAGTAATATGATTTTAAACATATTGGATAGTATATAGAGCAAAAACAGGAGGCATTTGTATTTTCTTCCCCATTTGTTTATGTGGTTTTTCTCTGTTAACTGGGGCTTTGCTGGTTTGAAACCGACAACGATTGAATTGTCTAACAATAATCATCGTAGTTAAAGTGATGTTTATTTTGACCAAAAGCTTTTTCGCTGGTAGTCGCCAGGACCAAGACGCCAGAGTAAGAAAAGAATAGTCGAGTGAGGAAGCCCTCCACCTTTTGCGACAGGCATTTAAATACAAAAAAATAGGATCAGTTGATAATCTTGTTTTTATTTTGGATCGCAATGTTGTTAGGATACTTTTTTCCATAATAATGGCACTTTCCATTGTTGTTTTGGCACTTTGCATTGTTTTTTGGCACCGATTCCTTTTCCCTCCGTTTTCATGCAGCTGTGTGCAATGGATTTAACTGGTTAAACAAATTTCATTTATTTCACGTATGTCCCATCACAAATGAAATATTTTATCTCCCAAGGTCATCTTCATGCTGGGAATGTTATCGTGGATGGCATGGCATGCAGGTATTGTAATGATGAGGCGCCTTTTTTTCACCATTCAAATTATCACATTTTGGCTTCCCAAGTCACCTCATTGCTGAGAAATTTTATTTTTGAATACCATGGCTTGAAAATTATTGTAATTATAGTACACCCTTTTTTGTGTCTTTTCTATCAGCTACAACTCTAAAATTTCAGAATTGCAGCAAAACCTATTACTTGTTGGAATTTATTATGAGGGTTATTATCTCATAGTAATGTCATGGATAAATTGCTTCCACCCCGATCGATCATGTATGATCCCTACACGTTATTCAAGCGTTTTTTCTCGTATGTCAGTGATTCCGTATGCCAATTGTAGACATTGCTTCTAGCTTATTAGTACACTTCATTTTACTAGCATTGTACGTAGTTTTATTACAGCAGCAGTCTGCACTATTAAAGTCATTGCCTGGTTACGTTGATGGAATTTGGACATTTCTACTTTATTGTCATGTAGCACCTACTGATGTATTCATGTACATGGCCATGAAATTTTTTTGTTGCCTATATTTATTTGCAATGTAAGTAGGGAAAGCGACTATAAGTACATTGTGGTTGCAAAGGAGCATTTTCTTAATAGCTAATGCACCTATTAATTAGTCTTTTTAAAAGAATCATTTTGTGGCATTGGGAAGGATATCCACTGCAGAAATTCGATCCTGCTGCCGTGATCTTTATCTGCCCCCTCCAATGGAATGAAAGTTGATAGTCAAGTTTTTAATTAGTGAGCTGTATGTGGCTGTCACCAATAACCACATGACAGCACAGAACACATTAAAACTTTATTAAATATAATATTTAAGGAAAAGACCTTGAAATTTGTGGTTGTATACTAAAGCATGGGAGACTGAACAAGGTGTTAAAAACTGGTAGTTGTAGGAATTAATATGAAATGCCATTCTAATTGTGGTTACAGAAAGGTTTGTTCAGCAAATTTGAAAAGGAAATTGTTGTGACCGTTTCTCGAGAATAGTATGCCATTCACTTGTCAATTGTAATTTTTAATTTCGTTATTAAAATTAAGAAGTAATTATAATTGTAATATAGTATTCCATTCACGTGTCAAAATGTTATTTTTAATTTCGTTTAGCCACTCCTTTTCTCTTCTTTCATTGCAGATTATTGGATGTGGAAAATAGCATCTTAGGATTATCAAGTGTTCATAGATCTTACTTAATGGCGCACCGCAAGATTCAAGTATGTAGCCATTAATGTCACCAATTTTTACCAGTGCACAATCTAAACACACTGTAGGTTCTCATTATTTGATGTGTTTTCCGACTTCCCTCTGCAGTTTAATTTCACATCAAATAAATGATTTAAACCTGAGAAGTAAAACAAGAATTGAGGCCAGGGTTTTTCATTATGAACACCTGGCTTAATTATAGAACATTGGATCTATCTGGTATACTTTTTTCGCGGCAAAACACAAAATATGCACCTCCCGAATACTCCAAAGTCAGAAATATTCCTCTTGATATCTTGATAACACAGGAAATATTTTTATACTGTTTTTAAGATATCTCCCGAGACGTCAAGTTGAGAATTTGGAATTTGCAGTTTCTGCATACAGATGATTCGTGTTTACATTTGACGATGGTTTATCATACTACATTATTCCTTTACGGTTTTCCCTTTTTTTTCGTAGGATTTGGAAATGGTAGATGTCTATACCTTTGGCCATTTGTTGTATGAAATTACGTTCGGTGAGCCTCTAGGGAAATCTTCAGTTGATGAGTTACCACCCGACTGCCCACCTTTGATTCGTAAGTAGTTTTATGATCTATCTTCTACTTTTTACCCTGTTTTTCTATTCCATTTTTACATTTGTAAGTTTACATTTAAATATAATACAATACATATATATATAATATTATTATATTATATTATATTATATTATATTATATTATATTATATTATTTTATATAGTATAGTATGTATATATATATATGTGTGTGTATGTATATATATATGTATATATATATATATATATATATATATATATATATATATATATATATATATATATATATATATANGGTTTATCATACTACATTATTCCTTTACGGTTTTCCCTTTTTTTTCCGTAGGATTTGGAAATGGTAGATGTCTATACCTTTGGCCATTTGTTGTATGAAATTACTTTCGGTGAGCCTCTAGGGAAATCTTCAGTTGATGAGTTACCACCCGACTGCCCACCTTTGATTCGTAAGTAGTTTTATGATCTATCTTCTACTTTTTACCCTGTTTTTCTATTCCATTTTTACATTTGTAAGTTTACATTTAAATATAATACAATACATATATATATAATATTATTATATTATATTATATTATATTATATTATATTATATTATATTATATTATATTATATTATATTATTTTATATAGTATAGTATGTATATATATGTGTGTATATGTATATATATATATATATATATATATATATATATATATATGGTGCTTTCCATTCGGTTAACCGTATTAGAGTGCTCGATACATAAATGCAGAGTGTAATAAGAGAAATAATAAGTTGGAAAGAATAAAAAACTACATGAGAGATGGACAGTGTAGTTTTTGAATTCTTTATTCTTTCCAACTTATTATATCTCTTATATATATATTTATGTTTATATGTATATACAAGTACACAAGCACAATAAAAACAACTACAGTTTCGTTGCAAATTGAAGTTTCTTGCATGCTATTATTCATCAAGCAACTGACAAAATTTGCTTTAACCAGGCTTTTTGGTTTTTAAATCTTATAAATATTATAACAGATGTGAGTGAATAACAAAATGGATGAAAGTATTGAAAGATAAGGAAAGAAACAAAATAATTTGGTATTTATACTAAACTCAATTTAGCGTCTTAAGTTGTATATTTAATCTCGTGTTGACATTTGCTTACGAGTTCAGATTGTTTATTGAGTAGTTCTCTCAGCTCAGCGCGTAAAATAGCGACTTTTTCGGCCAGACCAAGACCACATGTTCTTAAGCCGTTTTTGTGCGGCTCATGCTATTAAAGTCCATTCTAAATTGAATTCTCTGTTGTTATCTTTTAAATTCTATAATCGTTTTGATAATTTGATGTCGTTTCTTTGGTTGTCATGTCGAAATGAACTTGTGTGGCTGTTGAGGCGGGTTAAGCAACTTTTCAAAAGATTTCAAACTCGCGAGTTGATTTAAATCAAACCTTAAATTCGAAAAATGTCAGACATCGAAAAAATGGAAAGAAAAATGATAGGGTTTAATCCACCATTGGTTGAAAATGTGAAGAAAAACGTTGGCTAAATCACTGATAAAGCTAAGCTCGAGCTGCATGAGATTTGTCGAAAGCATTATCAAAGACCATAAGTCTGAAAGCCTAAAGAATGATTAAAATAAGAAATTACAAAAACATTGTACGTATTATTAAAAAGGAGGCTTGCCCGATGAAAAGAGATTACTTAGCGATAAATGTAATCTATAAAGCTGAGTTCACCCATGGAAATGCATATAGAAAATACTATGGTTTATTCGAAGGACAATATAAAACCCGCTTTAACAGCGAGACACGTTCATTTCGATAGGGCAAACAAAGAAGCGATAATGAGTTATCAAAACGAATATGGAATTTAAAAGATAACAACAAAGAATTTGATTTAAATGCTCTGTATCATAAAATACTTTTTATGATAGTTGTTTTAACACATAGGTTATATATATAATTAATTTATTTTATTTTTTTTTTTTTATATTTTATTTATTTATTTTTTATTTAAAGATGTTTCTATATTTTATTCAGTTTTTGAAGCAACACTCAAATGACACTACTTCAGGTTGGAGATAATGACTTATTTATCTGGTATTTTTTGACCGTTGGATAAATAAGAATAAATCAAACTTGAGATAGCATTATTTGTTTTCCATTAACCAATTTGACCTGACAAACCTTACATAGTCGTAATTACATTTCATTAAGAAATGAATGAACACGACGGGCTTCATAACGTTTTTGATGGGCCTTTCTTAATCATTGTTTTTCCAGAACCTGTCCTACACGCCATTGTCACATCATCTGCTCTCAAAGCAGGCTTACCCACCATTACAGACTTGTTGGGAAATCCGTGAGTATTACCAAATAGCTTCATTTCTGTTCTGTTACACACTGTTGATTTTTTTAATTCAATGACAGCGTGCTCCTAAAACAAAACGCTACGTTATAACATTTCTTGTTGCAATTTTCCGTCAGCCCCCACCAGTCATCACCAGTGAACTCAAAATGATATCAAAATAACCAAAATATACTTTTTTGCAGGAAAGAGAGGGGGTTTCCCTTAGCACATTTGATCAGGTGTAAAAAAAACTAAACATTTTTCTGTGAGTGGGAACTGAAATTATTTTTTTATGGTGATATGATAATTTTAAAGTATGGTGAGTTTCAAGAAGTTCTTCTCTCACCATCGAACATAAACGGGCAGAAACTAACAGAAGAGCAAAAGGGGTTGCAAGTTTGACAAGAGTTTTGACAGAGAAGATATATTGGAACTAATAGAATACGAACAGAATATGCGGACATACAGTATGCAAGAAGATTTCCATTTTATTACACGAGGAAGCTATATCTGGTGTTTTGTGTTACATACTTGCTTCGAATATTACTTCTAAGATGAGTATTCTCTACCTCCAAAAATTATCATTTCAGCTTATTGTTGCCACATCTGGTTCGGCCCTCTTACCTCCCTTTTGATTTGTTTGTACCAAATTTGATGCCGATTATCCATCCTGATTGGCCCTGGGCTTTCTAGAACTTTTTAAAACCGCTTTATACCGTCAGGCAGTGTTATCTATTTTCCGTTTCCTCATGTTTCCCCTTAATGATTGTCCATCGCTTTACTCGATCTTTATTGAAACGTCATTCTCTGTCGTGGTTCCTAACTTCAGCGATTTCAATTACGTCATGAGTTTCTTTCTTGGCATTGGTATCCATTGGAATTTTCTTCCTTTTTCTTACGCCTTGGGTGGGTATGATCTGAATCAGTTTAACATTTGTATTACCACCTATATTGCATCAGTATCTTCCACTTAACCTACCTGTCTTATCTATGCCTTTTTGTCTGTAATTTTAGGCTCTCGTGCCCCAAGAGCATTGTTATAAGTTATAAGCGACTTTGTTCACCCCTCTCCCCAACAGGAAATAATAGAAAATTACATATAGATATATACCCACCAACGTTTATGATTGCAGAAAATGCCACAACTACTTTGACCTCTGAAAAGCCTTGAACTTTTCTACATTCTTTCTTTAGTTCACTTGCTTCAAAATCAGAAATATTGGTCCAGCTTAAACTAACTCATCATATGTTATCACGGTGCCTATTTTGTGTCGTCAGTAATCATGGATCTCCCTTTTCTTCTGTCATCTGATATTTTGAGTAAATCAACTAATTTATACTTTCCACCCATGCTGTTGGTTAAACTTTCCATGTATTTCATCCCTTGTCTTCCTTTAGCTGTCTTACCAATGCATGTGCTCTTAATTTGTGACCATAAAATTAGTACAGCTGAAAATAACTGATCCATTAAATGATAACCTATTCCATATCATCGTGGTCTTTACTCTAATGAAAAAAACGATTATTATAAACTAAAAACAGCATTGAAACAAAGTGAAAGTTATTTTGATTAGTGTTTTAGGATCACAGAACAATTGTTTCATTATTTAAAGGTTTGACAAATATATGCTTAATTCACTGAGACCTTTGCGTAAGCACTGCAGTCTACTGAAAGCCTTGGCAGTTACCTAGAAATTGAATAGAATTTATTTTTTTTAATGTCATTTCCCCCCAGCAATTGGGGCTCAGACGGTGCCCTTCAGAGGGACTTTTGATTTGGCTGTGAGGAATTTCTTGGCCGGATGCCCTTCCTCACGCCAACCCATGGCTTTTTTTCTTTGTAAAGTTCCAAATTCTCCTCGACAGCTCGGGGAATGGAACCCGGAATTCTTGGTTACTATGCAGTTGCACTAACCATTAAGCCACGGCTCCTCTATAATATAATATAATGAGGAGAGCATCGTAAGGATCCAATTAAAGATTTTTTATGATAGAGACAAGCTTTCCAAGGTCACCAATGACATAAAAGACAAGTAGCTCATCAAACAAGTCAACACAGCAGTGAAAGACATCAAGAAAAACCAACACCCCATACAGCTATCTTCTATCAACTGTGCTACATAGCAGCATCAACCATTACAGGCATGAAAGCCACAAAGCAAAAGAACCAAAGTGGAAGGATGATATAGAAAGGGACATACACGCAAAAGAAAAAAAGTGATATAACAATACTCAAAATAACAAGCTCATCAAATAATCCATCTCTTCTGCATGGAGGACCCCAAGATTTTTGCCAATAATGACAACCAACAGTAAAGTTTACTGCAGACAGTCAAGATGTAGTGATGACATCAATTTGCAATTTGACAAAAGTATGTGCAAAGGCTACTTTCAAGGAAGGAAAAGTCACGGAAATATCAGATATGCAACTTGACGAGACGGAATCCAACATTCAAAGATAAAAGAAAAAAATATAAGAAAAGAGTACTACAGAAGAGTCAGACCTGTTATAAAAAATGAAATGAACGGCGCTAACAAGATTGAAGCAATCAACACTCTTCCTGCCGTAGCGTACAGTTATAACGTCATAAACTGGTAAATGAATGAGATAATGAAAATAGACAGAGAAATTACTCACAATGGAACGAATCCACCATCCCAAGAATGATGTGGAAAGAATATTCTTGCCAAGGAAGATTGGTGATAGAAGATTTTTTCGAGGCCAATATTGTTACTATCTGAACAGATGGGATGCCGAAGGTAACTATAACAGTAATAAAGCGAGATGAAGCAGATTAAATCTTAAATACAAGTGATTTTTCTGCAAAGAACAGGAAAGGTAAGAAGAAAGCCTCGATGTAACTCAGGAGACTGGGGGTCAGAGAAGTCAAGATAGTACCAGTCATTATTGTTGCTCTCCGTACGATTGCACAGAACGTTTATAGAAAGCTTGTCTGTTAGGAACTGCAAAGATACTAAGAAAAGTAATGGAAGCCTAACACCAAGGGACTTGGCCTGATCTCCAGCAATTAACCGGTAGTCAACAACACCGAGTGAACAGTGGACAACAGCAATAATAATATTATTAATAATAAAGTTTTAAAGACTGTTATTGCCAGGTTAGCTCAAGAGGATGAGCATCCAAAACATAAAAATGCTCTAGATGGCAATTGAAATTTAGACCCTATATAACATTCAAATCCAGCTCCAGCTCTTATTGTGCCAGAAACGTTTAGAATTAACAGGGGAAGGGGGAAAGGCCGAGTTTCTGGCGGCTTTAAGTAACCAGTGCTCCGGAGAGTTTAGACTCATAAGCTTTGGCCAGCACCCAACCTAACAGAAGGAAGCCACTGACCACAAACCAGGGCCTGTCTAGTGAATGACATAAAGCAATGATACTTAGAACTCAAGGTGACAATTGTACCGAGGAGTTGATGGCCACTGCGTTGTGAGGTCAAGTATGATACCTGGTGAGAAATGGCAATCTTTATCAGTAGAAGCTTTTACCAGGGAGCTGGCCAACTCTAGATGGACTGCTTCCCAGTGCGTATGTCAGAAACGTTTTATGGGGAACGTAGATTATATTCACCTTCAACGAAAACTAATTACTACTCGATCATTGTAGCTATTCTGTGTTTGATATCTTCCCTAGCAACTCCTAGTTCTTTCTCGTTGAGCATATATTGATTCTTTAGATCAGGTAAATGCTTCTGTTTTATTTCTTTGTGTTAAGGGTGCATTTATTCTCCCGAGATCCCAGTTCAAACCAAACACTTGCGGTTTCAGCTCTCTTTTCAACCAGGACTACTTACTACTATTATTTTTGTTTTCACGTAACCCGAACCTTTTCATTCACAGTCACAGGGCCAGCTTGAAAGCGCTGCAGTTTTTAGCTCAAAAGATGTTTTTAAATGTGAAAATTGTCGGTGACACTTTACCTTTTCTTGTAGTAAGCACGTCGCAATGCGGACTTACAAGGAAACAGAACCAAGTACCTTTTATTTTTATGCTCATTTTCTGTTTCCTTTCCATTCATTAGGCTTTTTTCTGATGTGCCAGTGGGGTATCCAGAAAGGCCTTTATTGAAGGTAAGCATCTTAACTATTTGTATACAAAGACATCTTACAGAAGGGTGGATATCATTAATAGCTTATTGTTAGTGCTTCGCTTGAATATGTAAATTAGGAGCGTTGCCGGAAAGTTGTGTTGATTAGAAAGAATCGGATTTGTTAAAGTTGTGTTCGTTGTAGCTGTTTGGTTTGTTATTTGCTGCACTCTTTAGGGGCTGCGGTTGATTTAACCTTTTGAGTTTACCTTTTGAGTTTTGCTTTTACCCTTTTGA
>RDPX01000441.1:1908-20310 GCA_003991215.1 Morbakka virulenta | reverse complement strand
CAAGTGGAAATGGATTCTTTGGCTTTGAAAATATCGTCTCGTGTGTTTATGTGAAAAATAAGCACTTGATGTTATGTAGTCGGAGAGTTCGTCTCAGCTGCACACTGGTGTCCATGACATAGGGTAAACATATTTGGTTTACAATTTTGTTTTTCTTCATGATTTGGGCCGCCGGTTTTTCACAATACCCTCTACACTAGTCAGGTAGGGCATATTGAAGGCAGGATGTGGTCTATTGGTTTGGATTTCTCAGCCCCTAATCATCATCATCATCATCATATTCGGTTTAACATCCGAATATGATGATGATGATGATGATTAGGGGCTGAGAAATCCAAACCAATAGACCACATCCTGCCTTCATAACAAAACCTTACTAGAACGAGTATTGTAGAAGGGTTTCTTTTCTTTCACAATACATTTGTATCCAAATCTCAACAAGGGGTATACCACAAGAAATACTGAAATTATTTGCTTGTTTCAGGCATTGTCAAGAACAGGCATGTTTCTAATAGCTGGATACTTTCCAATTGCAGAGAAATATTTTCACAATGTTGTTGTCCTCTCAAGTATGGTATCCATTGGATAAGAGAACCTTTTGAAGATGACTTTCTTCTCATGGTAGGTCTCATGGGACTAAAATGATGCTTCTTGCCCTTCCAAACAAAGTGGTAATGACTGTGACGAGATGACCTGCTATAGTATAATGTGTTATTTAGGTACAAGTCGATGTGAATTCGTTTTCTTTATTTTCTTGCTTCTTCTTTCTGCATGGTGAACACGATGTTTGAGTAAAGAATATTGATGTGGTTTTTGATAACGCTTGCATGAATAGTTTAGCAATCACAGAAGATGCTGGAGCTCCCATGGTCACCTCCCACTTTTGGATCTATCTATGATCATTGAATAAGAAGCATGGTTTGCACTTCATTTATGCATTGACATTGTCAATAACGAACTGAACAAAGGAAACGAGACGACGAAATATGACTTTTGAATTAATGAAGAAAGTTAGCAGCTCCAATTACTAAAGTTAGCTTAGACTTTAAAATGATATATTAAGAAACCAAAAAACGACACGAGAAATCGCGTTGTCACCTGTTTACACGTAAGAATTTTCGACTCACCTTTTAAATTTGCTTTCAACGATTCAATTGATATTTTTATTATGAAATTGTTGACTGGATACAACAGGTTGGTGCATTGTTTTAGAATGATGTGAGTGAGAAGCCTCGAGTGCATGGATATGCACAGAAAAGAGACTGTAGAGTAGGCATTTAGACTGAATTTTTTTCTTTTTAATAGATGTATTTACAATTAATATCAAAAGAAATGAGATAAAGTTTCATTTCATGAAAGAGGTTAGTGAACTGCCTAATTACCACAAAAACAACAGAAACAACTGCAAAAAGATGTTGATTTATCACTGGTTTTGATCAGTTTTGATCTTCTCGAAAACCCGCAAAAGTCTTCTCTTCTATCCCCCATACTTGGCTTTCTTTGCTGAGTATCTTTGCACCAAGTGTTCCCACTGATACCTGTCTGCATACAGGTATCAGTGGCAACCCCCTTTTCTCTTCCGCGTTGACTACTACCACTAGCCTTTTGATAGCATCACTAAACCAAAATTTGTACATCAATTTTCAAAGTACTTCCATGGACAGACTGACCTTGTTTATTAAGACCTAGCTGCAGTGTTGTAATTCACCACAGCAACACCATTATGGTAGTATTCAAAATTGCCCTGCTTTTTCAAGAAAGACGCCTTACTTTCACCCCACGGTATTCCTCGCAGATGACCTGCATTCGTTGTGTTTTTCAACTTAACGCTGTTGACTATAAAATTTGTGACGTCCACCAAAAAATCGTATCTAAACTTCAGATGAATTAATCAACGTTCTCTGCCTTGAGTCTTATGAGATATGGAATACACAGCACACATGACACGCATAAAAAAGTGATCATTGTCAAAAGAATTGCTCGTCAACATAAAGATAAAGAAACATTGATATAAAATATAAAATAAAGGAAAGATATGAATGTGGCAACACTAATGAAACAAAGGAAAGCAGTTCATCTGGTCCCAGCTACTAACCTACCATTACATTCATCTAATCTCACCAAGCATAACAAAATTTTTCTTTAACCACGCCTAACACATATACTGCTATATACACCCAGTAACTTTCTCAATTGCTCTTTCAAATTTTGGAAAGAGGTTTACAATTCTTGGAGCTTTGTGACTGTTTGTTTGTTATAAAATTTTTGTCGTTTTCAGTACGTCTTTATTTTTTTTTTGAAATTCTCTTATTGTGTGTTTAATTGCTTTAGAAAATATTGTAAGTTAGATTTTGAAAACAACTTGGATGAAATGATAAACTCCGGTTTGAAAAAGGGATTTTACGACATAGGGTGCTTATTTTTTATTTTTTATAGCAAGGGATTCGGCTGGAATTAAAACGAGTTTATTAAATGGTATTTGGGGATTTATTTCTATTTTTTAAAATATAAGCATGTCTTTTCCCTTTTTGTAATGTACATATACGGGTTTTAAAAAAAACAGTGGAAAAAAGCATAAAAAATGTAGAGATAATTGAGTACAAATTGAGACACAAAGTTCGACACCTTTTAATGAGATATGGTATATTAACTCTTTTAATGACCAAGGAGGGATATCACAAATATATTCACCCTGTTTTGTTTTGGTTTGTTTTTGTTGTTTTTTCGTTTCTGTGATTGTTTGGGTTTTTATTGACTTAGCCGTTACAAAAGCGGTGAATCTTCTTGAGGTAAAAGAAGCAGAATTTGCGTAGGGAAAGCAAGAGCGAGGGAAAGGGGAAGGGGGGGGAGTGGGAGACAGACAGACAGACAGACAGAAATACAGATACTTATTTATATGTGGCTTTTGTGTTTTGTATTTGGTGAACATGAGGTTCTCATTTCAGCCAGCTTATTTATAAAAGGGATCATAAAATACATACTTATTAATTTAAAGTGATTGGCAAATTTTGCATTGTTCTTTCTCTTCTTTTGATATAAGAGGAGAGTAGTTGACACCGATTCGTATTGCATTTATTTCCGTATATTTGTGCTTCAATTGTAATCATGATACACAAGTACTTTTTCGTCATGTGGCACAGTAAAATATTCCTTAGAAAGACACCATGCAATAGCAAAGAAAATCCTTGAAAATACCTTGACAAAGCAGCAGAGGGCATTCGATTATGGGGAGATACTATGTTTTGTATTTTTATTATTGCATCGTCATTTCACTCAGGTTTGTGCGAGTGGTTGAGATAACTGGAGAATGAAATGAAAGGGAGACATTTCGAAGAATTCAAATAACAAAAAAAGAACATGCTAATTGCTCGGTCATTTTATTGAGATCTTATCGTAGACACGAGCTGTAGGTGAGGTACATTCTACAAAATTTCACGAGTTTGCTGGTTTCAGAAATTTTGAGAAAATTGAAAGACTTGCGAAACGGCACACAGGCAGTGGTATTGTAATTTGTGTCAGTTTTTATGAAATCGTCATTAGTGTTTGGAAAATGTTTTATTGTAAAAGGTGATTAAGAATCTCGAGGGTACTGACTGCCACATAAGGATCTGATAACCAATTGAAGCATCAATATTTAGTGTTAGAGCCCCCATGCTAACAGACATTAACTACTCCTTGGCTACCAAATTTTTCTTGCTAGAAGTGGGCCTCTAGAAAACCATTAACCACTTCGCTTTTCACTAGCACCACCCAAGTGGCACCACCCCTACCAATTTGCTGTAAAAGATGGTCTGCCACTAACATCCATTTTTGACCATTGATATTATTCATAACCTTAGTAACAACAGACAAAAAAACAAAAAGCCACACACGCACACACACACATACACAGACACATACACACACAAACAAACAACCCTCGTTTTGTCTGTCAGTGAATGCGGTTGACCTCAAATAAGCCTGTAACAAAATACTATTATTTTTCCCCAATACAATGAGACACTTCCCATACATCCATATACAAATTTTAGATAAAGAAGACCACTGGAGCTACGGGAAATGTACTAGTCAAGTAAAGAATTAGCGTTCAAACCCATTCCCACATAGGCGGGTATCTAATCTTTTGTATAAACTACTCCAAACGTACTTACTAAAGAAATCAAAACGTTACCTTTGTTTGGCGTAAACATTTTACCTAATGTGCATCGCCAGACATTATCTAGATTGTAACTACTTTTTTCATCTTCTTTTGTGTCAGTGTCTTTTGTTACATTTTTTGTATCTATGTCACAGCTCCTGTTGCCTCTGCCCGGGAAGTACCAGCTGTGGTGCCGCCACCACCTTCAGCGCCACCACCTTCAGCGCCACCACCCCCACCTCCACCTTCTAATGGACCAACATCTTCCAATGGACCACCATCGTCGTCTGGGCGAAGTGCGCTGCTTAGTTCGATAAATAGCTTCAAAAAGGGACATTTGAAAAAGGCTGAGACACACGACAGAAGTTCACCTCGAGTATAATGGCAGTTTTCATGGATATTAGCAGATTCACTGCAGTACATAAGCAGACAGTCTTGGTAAACTCTCTTCGCTCAACCCGCACAGTTTTTGTTTGCTAATAGCTACTAGACAGTAGCGCATATTGAGGAAAACATGTTATTAGAAGTGGAACGTCCGTTAGTAAAATAGGTAGAAGTAGGCTACTGTTATTCATGGTAGTTATGGTAAGTGCACAGCTTTTCGCGAAAAATGCAGCTTTTGTATTTATTCGAATAAGCTCGCTTACAGTGGATTTATTTCTAACGTTGGTTGTTTGGACGGTACAGTTATTGGACTATTTCCAAATTTGCTAATATTATTAAAAAGAGGTAAAGCTTTCATCTAAACAAACTAAAAAAATAATCCGATATTTTTGCAACAAAATTAATATTTAATCAATTTCCTTCGGTTTTAGTAGGAAGACCACGAGTTTTAGTATGACGCTTTGGTCAAGGTTTAGTTCAGGTGCACCATGCTTTCATAATCAATCTTTTCCACAACTGCATTGCTGGTAGAAGCTCTCGCGCTCCTGGCACCGTACTGCGTATGAACCCTAGTCTTCGTATAATTCATCATTCGTTTCAGCCATTCGACTTTGAAAAGGCTTATTCCAAACAACGGGAAAGGGAACAAGCATTTACTTTGCTTTTTGTGCTTTCCACTTTTTAGCAAGGCTTGCTAAGGGAGAAGCCTTATGAAATGCGTTTTACAGGCTCTACAATTGTGGCAAAATACTTCCTATGGGATGGATCAACATTCCCATTATTAAAGTCGCATCACAGTCACTAGCACTGAATGAGAATAAATCTTTTTTTAGCAAAACATAAAAACATAGGTCAAATAATTGTTTATCCGATTTTTATTTATTATGTAATATGGTAGCATTTTTTTAACTTTCATTTTCGATTGGAAACCTGATGTCACCTTTCCACCTTTAATATTTTGAACCTAAAATGTATAATTTATGAAAATTAGAAGTAAACGTTCACCATTTAATGTGACGTGTAGCCATCTGCACTGTCGTGGCGTATGACCTTGTGGACGGTCAACGGCATAAAATGCTGACCATGGCATCTCTATTTTTCTTAAACGTACAAAAATTAATCACCATTAATAGATAGCTTTCATACCCGTGATCTGGAATTCAGCAATGCAGCCTACTTATTCCGTATATATTTTCGATATGCCTTTTGCCATTCACTAGCACCAACAGCAAAAGAAATCAATTATTGTTTAACACTTAAAGGAGCTACACCCAAAATGATGAAACAAAACGCTTCGTAAGGTTCAATATTCAAAACACGTCGCTTTTTTTATCCGTGTTCTGTTTTCTTTTTCCAAAGTATCGTAAACGTAATGATTTTATGCCTTGTCTGGCTCGTTATCATTATACATTTTTTTATGTTTAGTTATGATAAATGTAATTGTTTTGCATAGTACGTGTCGGAAAACGGAAAGATTTGGTACGGATACTGAAATTGGCTTCGCGGTCCATTTTGCATAATAAAACCCTCCAAGCTTGCAAAACAGTCATGTATTGCCACGTCAGTTTCACCCATCCAATTTCCTAAGATGTCATGGACGCTTCTGTCTTCAGTTCGTTGTCAAAGCTTTGATAGCTTTTGAAAAATTACAAGGTATGGTGAATAGAGTTAGCATTAAAAAGGGCTGTAATGGCGTAATTATAATTTTTTTTTCAGACACCGTGTAGCTGCTTCGCAGTTGACAGTCGGTATTTTCGTAATAATAAATTGCACAGAAAAGGATTGGTCGTATTTAACCCGTTTGACGTTGATTCGTCAGAAAACAAATCCTATTTTCTGAAACATACGTATAACCCGAAAGTGTATCTCAGAAGGGCCAAAGACCGTTGGCAAAATAATATGTTTTTCGTGGACAAAGATTAGGAGATATGTACAGAGATCTACAGAGATCAAAACACATATTTGCCAAGTAATGACACATTTATATTTAGCCGAAATTCAACTACCTGCTGTTTTTCAAATTATTACCGCAACGCTTTCGAACTTCGCTATGTTAAAGCAAGGTNGTTCACCCCGAGTATAATGGCAGTTTTCATGGATATTAGCAGATTCACTGCAGTACATAAGCAGACAGTCTTGGTAAACTCTCTTCGCTCAACCCGCACAGTTTTTGTTTGCTAATAGCTACTAGACAGTAGCACATATTGAGGAAAACATGTTATTAGAAGTGGAACGTCCGTTAGTAAAATAGGTAGAAGTAGGCTACTGTTATTCATGGTAGTTATGGTAAGTGCACAGCTTTTCGCGAAAAATGCAGCTTTTGTATTTATTCGAATAAGCTCGCTTACAGTGGATTTATTTCTAACGTTGGTTGTTTGGACGGTACAGTTATTGGACTATTTCCAAATTTGCTAATATTATTAAAAAGAGGTAAAGCTTTCATCTAAACAAACTAAAAAAATAATCCGATATTTTTGCAACAAAATTAATATTTAATCAATTTCCTTCGGTTTTAGTAGGAAGACCACGAGTTTTAGTATGACGCTTTGGTCAAGGTTTAGTTCAGGTGCACCATGCTTTCATAATCAATCTTTTCCACAACTGCATTGCTGGTAGAAGCTCTCGCGCTCCTGGCACCGTACTGCGTATGAACCCTAGTCTTCGTATAATTCATCATTCGTTTCAGCCATTCGACTTTGAAAAGGCTTATTCCAAACAACGGGAAAGGGAACAAGCATTTACTTTGCTTTTTGTGCTTTCCACTTTTTAGCAAGGCTTGCTAAGGGAGAAGCCTTATGAAATGCGTTTTACAGGCTCTACAATTGTGGCAAAATACTTCCTATGGGATGGATCAACATTCCCATTATTAAAGTCGCATCACAGTCACTAGCACTGAATGAGAATAAATCTTTTTTTAGCAAAACATAAAAACATAGGTCAAATAATTGTTTATCCGATTTTTATTTATTATGTAATATGGTAGCATTTTTTTAACTTTCATTTTCGATTGGAAACCTGATGTCACCTTTCCACCTTTAATATTTTGAACCTAAAATGTATAATTTATGAAAATTAGAAGTAAACGTTCACCATTTAATGTGACGTGTAGCCATCTGCACTGTCGTGGCGTATGACCTTGTGGACGGTCAACGGCATAAAATGCTGACCATGGCATCTCTATTTTTCTTAAACGTACAAAAATTAATCACCATTAATAGATAGCTTTCATACCCGTGATCTGGAATTCAGCAATGCAGCCTACTTATTCCGTATATATTTTCGATATGCCTTTTGCCATTCACTAGCACCAACAGCAAAAGAAATCAATTATTGTTTAACTCTTAAAGGAGCTACACCCAAAATGATGAAACAAAACGCTTCGTAAGGTTCAATATTCAAAACACGTCGCTTTTTTTATCCGTGTTCTGTTTTCTTTTTCCAAAGTATCGTAAACGTAATGATTTTATGCCTTGTCTGGCTCGTTATCATTATACATTTTTTTATGTTTAGTTATGATAAATGTAATTGTTTTGCATAGTACGTGTCGGAAAACGGAAAGATTTGGTACGGATACTGAAATTGGCTTCGCGGTCCATTTTGCATAATAAAACCCTCCAAGCTTGCAAAACAGTCATGTATTGCCACGTCAGTTTCACCCATCCAATTTCCTAAGATGTCATGGACGCTTCTGTCTTCAGTTCGTTGTCAAAGCTTTGATAGCTTTTGAAAAATTACAAGGTATGGTGAATAGAGTTAGCATTAAAAAGGGCTGTAATGGCGTAATTATAATTTTTTTTTCAGACACCGTGTAGCTGCTTCGCAGTTGACAGTCGGTATTTTCGTATCTGCATCTGCATCGAGTTTAGGGTTTTGATTTGAGCATCAATGAGACGCTAAAAAGTGTAAGTATTTCCAGTTATTGAGAACATTGGACACCCGTAATCACTAAAATGGGGCCTCGAGTCATCGAACAAAATAAGCAGAAATATCACTTCAAGACCCATACATGAACAACTCACTCTTGGCTCACGAAACATAATGTCTGAAAACTGAAAGCGATTCAAAAAAAATTTCAGTGGATTTTTTTTGTCATTTCGAAAATGGAACAGTCGTATTTAATTGTCTGGCCATTGACCGTCGATGTTAACTCATTTGTATTATAAACTGTATCTCGTTTATCCAAATCTTAATTGTTTTTTTCTGACCATGCTAACAACTGCGACGCCAATAATAAATTGCACAGAAAAGGATTGGTCGTATTTAACCCGTTTGACGTTGATTCGTCAGAAAACAAATCCTATTTTCTGAAACATACGTATAACCCAAAAGTGTATCTCAGAAGGGCCAAAGACCGTTGACAAAATAATATGTTTTTCGTGGACAAAGATTAGGAGATATGTACAGAGATCTACAGAGATCAAAACACATATTTGCCAAGTAATGACACATTTATATTTAGCCGAAATTCAACTACCTGCTGTTTTTCAAATTATTACCGCAACGCTTTCGAACTTCGCTATGTTAAAGCAAGGTGATTGTTTCTTCACCATTATCCGAATGGTGCAGACTAAATACTTGTCTGCTTATGTCTAAATTGATTTCAGATTTTTAAACCACAGGTATTTAGGACAAACTCGTAAAATCCACTTATCTAATAAGTTTAATGCATATGATATTTGCATCCTTTAGAATCTGTCCGATTCTCATTTCACTTATAAATCACAATGCAAGTTTTAGCCAGTCAATTCAAACATGTTGATAATAGATAGAAATAATAGTTGTTGTTAATACTAAAAGGAATATAATATAAATAATAGCTAATTGTCATTGTATCGATCTATGAAGGTTGATTGTTGATATTTTAATTGATAATTTAAACATCACCTCACCTAGGAAATATTCCTTTGTTTTGAAATATATTTTGTGATTGATATTGACGTGAATATTTCCTATGAGAATGTATACTTGTTCAGAAGATTATTTTGAAATTTGAATTGTTTAAATAAATGGTTTGTAGTTTTAAATAGCCATCTAACAACAGTGTTAACCAGCAGTTTTGTTTTGTTTTTGTGATTGAATTTTATTTCCAAGGAAGAGAGGAATTACCTTAAGACTTTTTTTGTAGAAATAGCCTTTTAAATGTTTGTTTACTGATTATAAAGCATGCACCTATGTGTCTTAAGCAGCCAAATACAACTTAATACTTGCACTGCAATGTTATTCTTTTCGAACGACGCACGTTTGCTGATTTAAAAATTGCCTAGGTCAAAACGTATCACATTATGACAACACTTTCCTTCTTCTTTAGTGTTCAGTAACAAAATGATGTCACGCAAACAATAAGTTACTGGTATTACCCTCCCATGTTGACAGTTATCATACATACTCTTTGAACAACCTCTATATATTTCGGTACAATATTTGGCCCCTGTGCGAAATATACTTTATAGACCCTGGGCTTTTTAGCATTGAAAAAAGAAAAATGGAAGTTGAATAAAGAGATGTGAAAGGTAAACATATATTTTGGGGAAAAGGGCACTGTCAGTTTTTTCATTTTTGATGTTTTAACGTTAAAAGATGTTTGTGTAATAAGTTGAATAAATCTCCTTACATATTCCACAAAATGGTTTCCATGTTTTTCGAAATAATTGTCCATATGTATTAAGGGGCCCAACCCACTTTGTTCTTTTACTAGACCTGTCTAGGTGTGTACTCTTAACATCTCTAAACGCTCCCACTTCCAAGCATATTAGGGCTTTAAATTTACTAATTTTTAAGCCTTAACTTACTATTATAGTATTTTAGCAATATCGAACCAAAGTTCATTTTGCTATGCCTTTTATCATCGTCTTCCCTCCTCCTTCTCGATGTCATCACTATGGGTGTGGGTTTTTTTGTACCTTTATTTGTATCTCTTTCTAAATTTTCACGTGTAAACATTTGCGTTAACAAAATTTTGAGCTTTCTCAGAAACTTTTTTACTAGCCAAAGTACATATGGAAATGTCCGTATATGTTATGAACGGGTGAACGGGAATTTAAAACATCGGAAAGAGATAGTACAACATATCCTCTCGCTTACTGAAATACTCGCATTGTCGTACGTTGTTAAGGAAGTTGCACAAATGCTTGCACAGATTTTATATATTACGTTAAAATAGAAGTTTTGTATTGTGGGAAATCTCAGTTGTACTAGCCCTCAATGGTCACTTTTATATCAAGTGTCAATCTTTATTATCAGTGTTAATTGCCGATTAATCAGAAAATTACCATCATGGTAACTTATACTGGATAATTCCAGAATAATATGGATAAGAAAACTGGATATATATAATATATATGACGTTTATATAGATATATATAGAGTGATCTATATATATATATATATATATCTACCTGCAGACAAACGTATTTCTGACTTGCGCTTCACTTTTGAACTTCCGTATATTTTAACCCATTAGAGACATGCTTATTCTGGATGGTCTAGAAATAAGCTGCAAAATTTGGTCCTTAAAACCCATTTTCGTCATTTTGATTTGATTTTGTATCATGTGAATTGGTATTTTTGATATTAGCTTGATTTAATCTGTATGACTCACTTTTTAATTTTTTGTGACACAATGTTTTGAATGACATCCTGTTCCATTTGTGAGATAAAGTGATGAATTACTGTATGATACTTGAATCAATAAATTATCATTCAACTTCAGTACTTAAGCGAATTATGCTATCAACAGTAAAATCTGAAGAAGTTTTAAGCGAACTCAATTTTGAACTTCAAGAGTTAGAAAATGAGNCCTTTATTTGTATCTCTTTCTAAATTTTCACGTGTAAACATTTGCGTTAACAAAATTTTGAGCTTTCTCAGAAACTTTTTTACTAGCCAAAGTACATATGGAAATGTCCGTATATGTTATGAACGGGTGAACGGGAATTTAAAACATCGGAAAGAGATAGTACAACATATCCTCTCGCTTACTGAAATACTCGCATTGTCGTACGTTGTTAAGGAAGTTGCACAAATGCTTGCACAGATTTTATATATTACGTTAAAATAGAAGTTTTGTATTGTGGGAAATCTCAGTTGTACTAGCCCTCAATGGTCACTTTTATATCAAGTGTCAATCTTTATTATCAGTGTTAATTGCCGATTAATCAGAAAATTACCATCATGGTAACTTATACTGGATAATTCCAGAATAATATGGATAAGAAAACTGGATATATATAATATATATGACGTTTATATAGATATATATAGAGTGATCTATATATATATATATATATATCTACCTGCAGACAAACGTATTTCTGACTTGCGCTTCACTTTTGAACTTCCGTATATTTTAACCCATTAGAGACATGCTTATTCTGGATGGTCTAGAAATAAGCTGCAAAATTTGGTCCTTAAAACCCATTTTCGTCATTTTGATTTGATTTTGTATCATGTGAATTGGTATTTTTGATATTAGCTTGATTTAATCTGTATGACTCACTTTTTAATTTTTTGTGACACAATGTTTTGAATGACATCCTGTTCCATTTGTGAGATAAAGTGATGAATTACTGTATGATACTTGAATCAATAAATTATCATTCAACTTCAGTACTTAAGCGAATTATGCTATCAACAGTAAAATCTGAAGAAGTTTTAAGCGAACTCAATTTTGAACTTCAAGAGTTAGAAAATGAGTATATTCAGTGACTTTTAAAAGACTGTAGCTGAATATCTTTAACAGGTAATGTAGTAGATAGAGTTTTTTTGGTACAAGTACTGTTCAAGGGCCTTACCTTACCAAACCAAAATGCATCCTTGAGCTCTTACATAATGCCCCCATGAAGACGAAAGGAGTAACGATTTTTTTTACTTGTTACAAAAATACTTTGGAAGGGAGTCTCCTCCATGAAGTTACGTAACACAATGAAAAACTGGCATGTTTTTAGCCAGAATCAGTCATCTAAAATACGTAAATAAGCCATTTAGTGTGTATAGCTTTAATCTGTTAGTCTCCAAATCTCCAAATGATACAAAGGATTTAGACGAAATCCCCAACAATTCTACGCTAGTCATGAATTTAAACTCAAGTCAATCAAGAGTCATTTATACATGCAAAGCCTTCGCCCTTCACCAGTTAGGATCAATTAAGATAACAATAGTTTTATCTGAATCCATCTGTTTAATAGAAGCCTGCAGTACTTGTACTTGTTGTGGCGTCTTAGGGAGGGCTCCCGATCCATCTGTCTCGCGCTGCTCTTATCAGTTGTGTTGCCGTAAGACCAGTGTGGTGACATATGCCCTTTAGCCACGTGGAGTGTGGCTGCCCTCGTGGTCTCTTGTCGTTTACTCGCCCGTCTGGAAGCTCGAGAGTAAGCTCTTTCTCTTTAATGGTGTGACCGAGGAACCTCAGTTGTCAGTGGAGTAACTGTGATATTAGTTTTTCCTAAGATCCTATTCTCCGGTAGACTTCTTCATTGGTCACACGTTCCCTCCATGAGGTAGGTCCCCAGGATTCTACGATAGCACCAGGTTTGGAAGCTTTGGATTCTTCTTAACACATCCTTGTTGTAAATCCATGTCTGAAACGTATGACATGATAGGCCATATCATCATCTCCATGAGGTTTCGTTTCAGGTCCAAGGGGATGCTCCTGCCTTTCCAGATGTCGCCTATTTTCCTGCCAGCTGTTTTTGCCATCGTGATTCTTCGCTTGATCACTTGCCCTGGTGATTACTAGAGTTAAAAGCACATCCGAGATAGGTGAAGTCATCTACCTGCTTGAAGAGTTTAGCTTGGTGCTGAATGTTCGCCTGCACTGGAGTTCGTGCAATAACAATTGCCTCGGTCCTCTTACTGGTCAATCTCAGACCGAAAGGGGCAGTTGCGGCTGCTACTCTGCCAAGTAGTTGTTGGAGCTGTTCTTCATCAGTGGTTATTAGTACCACACCCGCATATCTGAAACCACTGACTTTATGAAAAAAAAGTGCCACGTTCCATTTGCATTATAAGTCCCTGTTATATTTGGTTGACTTATGAACACACTTCCAAGGCCATGTGTACGACGTTAATGGTTTCTGCAGAAAATTATAACCAATTTTAGAAAATACCTTGTGGTCACAAGAAATCATTTCCATGGAATTGTGTTGTTGATAGTGAAGTGCAGATTCTTGTTGAAGTCTGGGCAATAACCAAGAATGATCATCGCGAGCAAAAAAGCCTGTCAATGAAGATAAACAGCAGATTTGCAAATGCTAGTCTTTGTCCCGTAACAGAAAACGTATATGGATGCTATTTGGACCAAAGTGAGCCCCAATAAATTATTGAAATGCCAGTTACTGCCAATTCAAGTTAGCATGATAGTGGGGACTAGTCAAAGTCGGTAGAAAATCATACTAGTGAAGTTTGCTGACAGTCAATTGTAAATACAGAAAAATGTTGACCTCGAAAAGGTAAAAACTGATGACCAGATTTTAAAGGATTACATATCCTTTTAATTACAAAATTAAAAGAAATACAGATGAGTCACAGGCGTCAACAAATATTTGGGATTAAGGGCAAGGTAAGGAAATCACATTCACAACAAATTGATATTGAAATCAGAAATGAGAGGATGGTCACTGTTATTGTCGAATTGTAGACACGAGGCTCTTCATCACATGAAAGACCCCAATCGAAGTTCGTCATGAGATCGGAGGACAGCTGTATGCTTTAGATTTCTTCCTAGAAAGGCGAGGTCGCGCCAAAGTAAGCGTCGGATTAACAAGGCACCCGTTAAACTGATATCGGCCAGTAACTTTAGGCATAAATGTCGCTCCTGTTCTAAATTTACCCAGCCGACTATTATGGTGTTGGAGGAATTAGCAGCTGTCCTTGGTACGGAGCAAGTAACCTTCCATTTACAAAATGATGAGGCCAAGTTACCCATCTGTCCAGCTGACGCACGTGGAGTTTGAGCTCACTGAACCCGACCACAATTTTGTGTTTTGCCCCGACGAGAGCGTATTCCATCAGTTGCTGGAGATTTGACTGTAAGATACGGTATAATCTGGTGAAGGTATTACGTGTTGCTGTATTCGTAGCAGGAAGCATTCCAAGTCGAGTTTATATCATGAAGGAAAACATAAAGACCATAAGACGACTCAGCATTTTTGTTAGTTTTTAACCATCTGTTTGTTAGTAAGAAGAAACCAGTAATGATCCTCACCGGATGGTGGTTCGAGTGAAAACTTTTGACAAGTGCAGCTGGTAGAAGTGCATCCGATTGTGTTGAAAGGCGAATGGTTGTATTTAGCAAAGAGTTAAATGGAGTCCTATTTCCCCATAAAAAGTTTGGGTCACACCTAAAAGACAAGGGCGAAGCTATTGATCTTTAGCTGAGAGATTATTAACATTTCCCTTTCCAGAGAGGTATTAGCCAAAATATGGTCGGAAATTGTTATCGGTGACCATCTTTATGTGACCAAGGAAGGATAACCCAGTTTGAGCTTACATAGCGGTTGAATGATCTGAGAGACCTTTCACTAAGATCTCTTACTTTTTTCCCCTTCTTAGTTACGTGGCAGTATGAAAGACTAAAAACCACGTGCACCTATCTGGCTATCAATCGATATAACTACTCGTTATTCATTTGCTTGTTTCCCTATTTAGTATGAACCGTCTTAGTTAGCCTCGTTATTTTAGCGCAACGTCTTCACCTCGACGTTTCCTAGCAACGAGTATAATAAAACGTTTTTGTTTGAGTGGAAAATGTGGCCATTATGTATATGTTATATGTACCAAGAAGAAGAAAAATATTAAGTTTGAAATAATAACTTTAAATAAACTTTTGATAAAAGATATGAACTATTAACAAACTGATAAAATGTATATCATCATCCAGATCACCCTGCCACTTGACTGGATCATGGCCTCCAAAGTTTAACGAGTCGACTTCAGTTTCCCATTTACAAAACTTCCATCTGCAATAATATTCTCGTCAAATTGGCGATGGGATCACACTTGTGTTTCTGGAGGCCTTACTACTTGACGCTTTTCACTTGACTCCGTTGCCCAAATCTGTTTGATCAATATATTTGCACCAGAACTGAGATACGATCCAGGTATAAAACAAAAGAAACGGAGAACTCGTTAAACGCAGACCTGTGATGAAGATGGCTGCAAACTTGCAGGTTTTTTAATAGCATTAATGGGATATCAAACCGTCGTTACCCGGGCACCTGTAATTTTTAAAATTGAGTTTTAATTATTTTGACAATCGCACTACATTTATTCTCATCAAAATGTAAATATTAACACTTGCTTTCCATGTAATTCCAAGCATGTGAGAAGCTCCAAGAAATAATGGTGTTTGGATATTTTTTTAAATTCAACCGAATAGGCCTTTCACCAAGCACAAGCTGTGTTAAGCAATTTTCTACTCCTCCTTAGTTTGAGCATAAGGTATTTATAACCTGTAGACGAGTTCCAACAGTCAAAATCGGGGAGTTTTAAGTACCTTGGTTATCATTTGGACTTGCGTACGAGTAACCAAAGGTTCAAATCTGATCAAGTAACTATGATTTCACATTACTATCTCAAGTTGATGTTGTATCACCTTCGTATACCATTTAAAATTTCATGAGACCTTAGCCAGAAATGACTTGAACTTCCTGTTAGAGGAAGTCCATGTGGTATCGTCTTCTGCAAAAGCCAATTGGCCTAGCTCCCACTCTGCCTTAAGTCAACTTTCCTCAATGTCAAACAGCCATTCGCAATTCCCAAAAATCTCCAAAAGTGAAGTAAGATCTACAGAAATATAGCTGGGCTGGAGTGATACAGGGTTTCAAGACGACGCTTATCGAAACACCAAAAAAGATTCCAAGAGCTATTTAAGCAAGTCACAAAATCCGTGTTGATAATTAACTTGCATCACAAAGTGCCATTCTTTCATTTACTTTTTCCTATGGCTAAACCTTGATCGCCCAAATTACAAAGTAATATGTCTAAGGACATTTTCATTTTTTGCTGTCAGATGTCTTAACAATTCTCTTCCAAATTGGAAAAATGTAAACAAATGAAATAGTAATCAATACCCTGACTTCTAGTAGCTCGTTATAAATCGTATCCGGACCAAGGGCGATGGACCTAGCGCGAGACCTTAGCTCTTCAGCTTCTTACTAAAACCCCAAATACCAGTGATACACTTTCCCTCTATGCTGACATATCAGTCATACTTCGACTTCAGTTTGAGTTAGCAAATTCACACGTCTGACCTTGTAGCTCTGACTTCGCATTAACTATTTATATCTTGTACCACTGTTATATGCTTTCTAAAATTCTTTGATGCCCAAGTAAAGAGACAACTAGATTGGACCATTTTTGTTTCCAACTACAGAAATCCAATTCATATTAATCAGTACTTGAAAAATGCATCATACCGTGCACCCTCAGTTCGTCACAGTGTCTTCATCATTCTATTTGGAAGAGCAAAAGGCACCAGTTCTAACCCATACCACTTGATAAGGTAAAAAGACATCTTCAGCAAGTTCTTTCATTCAATAGATACCATGCTTAGGATCCCTAGAAAGCTTTACACGTGTAATTGGACCCATTGGTTAAGAGGTAAGGGAACCTGTGGAACGAATGTCAACCCTACATTAAGAACACCAGTGTGCACGCAAAGCATCCACTTTCAAGAAAATATTAGTGATACCAAAGGACCCTGTCTTATTTGAAGATAGAAGCGTAAGCTAAGCAACTCTCTTAAAAAATATCCACCGATATAATCTCAGTCATACCCATTACTCTTCGTTTTGTTTACTCGATGTAGTAGCTGGCTTTAAATCGTACCTGATCAAAGCTGATGTTATACACTTTTTTTTCTCTCCTTTTGGTATCTTTTAGTGGTATTTTTAAAGCCCCGATTACTTTGGGAACTACTTTTACTTTCATATTCCATAGTTTTTTTAGCTCCCTCTAAATTCTGATATTTAACAACTTCTCCTTTTCTTGGTCCATCCGGATATCATGAAATTCCAGTATAAAGAAATTATTTTTCATCTTCAAGAATGAAATCAAATCTGCCTATCTGGTCTTCTAGCTTTTAAGTAAAGTTCAAGGTAAGTCTGAATAATAAAGTCAAATTATTATTATTATTATTATTATTATTATTATTATTATTATTATTGAATGATAAAAGCCTTGGTATCAGCGATAATAAATAACTACCAAATAGTGCTAGTTAAAAATACAAAACATGTTCTGATACATGAAACAACCATTCTCAAACCTTAGAGACAGCCTTACTCAGCGCAAGGGAAATTTCGAATCTGATTGTGTAATAAAAAAATCTAAAACTAAATAAACAAATTCTATTCATAACGTGCTTATTTGTATCAATCAATATCTTGTATTAGTCCTGAAAACACCTTTCGAATTATTGTTTCGCTATCTATTAATATTGTTTTTTGCATTTCCGCAACTGTCCTGAGCAAAAGTTATTCGTTTTCAGAAATGTTTTTTATGTCTTTCGTCACTTGTTTTATACCACCTCCAAGGGCGCCAATTATCACAGGTACAACCTTAATATCGTAGTCAGGTCGTCTTTCTCTCATTTCAAACGCCAACTGTCTATACTTAGCCATCTTTTCTAGACGCGTGTTCACAATGTTCCGTTGCTTAGGGCACGCCATGTCACATATCCAGACCTTTTTCTTCTCCTTGTCCTCTATGGTCAAATCCGGCCTTCTTGCTGTAGTTGTTTTTCGTAAGTTTAATTCAAAATCTCATACTACTTTTGCTTTGTGGTTTTCGATAGTCGTTCCTCTCTCCCATTTCTCTTTATACCAAACTGTACCTTGGTCGATAAGGTCATACTCTTTAGCCCAAGCTGTTGTCATGATCAT
>RDPX01000440.1:474075-514406 GCA_003991215.1 Morbakka virulenta | reverse complement strand
ATATATATATATATATATATATATACTTTTTGTCTATGTTGCCAACCAAGAGTTTCCGCTTTCCATGACAAAAACTTCAAAGTTCAAGAAAAATTCCCAAGCAAAAGCGATGAATAAGTAAATACCACAATTTAATTTCTCGTGTAGAAATTTCTCCCTGGTTTAAAACACAGTCTTGCTTTCTTAAGCAAAGATGTGCCAGATTTCTGTTCATTACATCCTGTTGTAGTTGTAATAACTGCTATTTAAGTCCTTAATTGACCATATAGCAGTAACCTTTGTACGGAATGCAGGTATACTTGCTAATAGCAGCATGCCGCGCACGAGCTGCATGTTTGACATGACTGTTTTATATGAAGTGTAAATCGATTTTTTCGATATATGATGTTAAAAATTCTCGTTGCATCTTTTATGTATTAAGTGAGGTTTATCAAAAGTCCTTTGTACGAAGTCCTTTTTTGTCCCCATAAAGATAGCAAAGATTCTCGTTGCTCTGTTGAGGTCAATGTCAATAACGAATTAAAACAATTCTTTTGTCTGTCCTCTTGGTGAAAATTCTAGAAGACCCCAAAAAATTACAGCATATATTTTTACCTTGAATTTTTTCTGAAAGAATTAAAACGTTACGATTTTTGTCAACAATATTACTATACGATTGACATTTTCATTCTCTTCGTCATTGAAACGGATTTTAACCTTTGAATTTTAACCTTTCAACCTTTCTCCAAAATGTTTTTAAAATATATCTTTTACCTGTTGGACAAATTAATTTTAGATCTCCGGCCACTTCTAGAATATGGACTATTAATAATAATTCTGAAAGCTGTTTGTAACTGCACCAGGCTAAACCTCAATCCATGATATCTCCGGTAAAGTGTATCTAAAAAGTACTTATCTACTTACTCTCCCTTTTTTTTCTGTTATATTCTACATCGGACTGATATTTGGCGCATGATTTCCAATGTTACACACAATTCTTTTCTGTTTATTCGCCAAGAGGTATGCTTTTGTGAGACCTGGCTGTGTTCAGAGATCTTACAGGTTTTAGCCAATAGGTGTTGATTATTGTCCATTTTACATTCTTTTTATTCTTTGTGTTCCTTGGTATAATTCAAGATCATTTACTCACCTCTATTGCTTATGTTTTGCTAATATAACACACAGAAAAGGACCTCATTGGCTTTTTACATGTCAAATTTAGCAACAGTTCTAATTTCAGTATCGGCCTGGAAAGATGGTGCAACTTTCTGTGAGGTTGGGATGTTAGTGAACTCTCTGTTTCTTCAAAATTTTATATTCTTGAATCCCAACTTGCTCATGATCCGTTTTTTGTTTTTGTTTTGTTTTCTTTTTGCTCAACCTCTGGTCTCATTGACTTGTTGATAGCATATATATTTTAACCGTTTACTTTGTTGTCAGGTCAACTTAGGTTAGATAGAGTCCCAAGTCTCGAGATGTATTACAAGAGCTTTCCACTTTCAGTTTTTATCTGTCCAGCTGGAAATGTTAGTGGCCAATGTCTTTTTGAGACTTTCGCCAGTTCGAGGCCCATGTGGTTTCCCTTCCAAGAAAAATTTCTGAATGCCCTTTTTACACAGAATGCGCCAGAAGAAAAAAATTTTTTGAACGACTTCTGATACTTAATTTTTGAGATTTAGTGAAAAATAGGCGTACTTTATTAATATTGAATAAAATAAAAATTATTAAAGCATTCTCTATACTACTTCTTACCGACGCTTATTTGACTATAAAAATAAAAGACAGTTTGAAAGCTGGAGTTAAAAATCCTTGTAAGTCGATCAGAAGATTTGGACTGACAAAAACATGATGATATCTAAGTAGTTCAAAATGATACAATTTGCAAAAAAGCTTCATAATTTACTGCAGGATTTACTTTAATCAATATCCTTTGTAGATCTTTGTGATCTTCAAAAAAATAATGATCAAAACAAATAATCGTATTTTGTATGGCTTGTTAAGTATCTATTTTTAATTGTGTACCAGTCAATCAGTATTCAAAAAGCCTCCAAGCTGCTGGATAAAATGGACTCAAACGATTACAAAATTTAGTTTATCATCAGAAACCTAATTGTAAAACTTGACCTGCTTGAGCTGATTGGCAAGCAGAACTAACAACACACGGTGTCCCCATAAGCTCATTTCTGATATCCCTCCTTTTTCCTTATATATATATATATATATATATATATATATGTATATATATATATATATATAAGTCCCAGGTGGATACGGATTAAAATGACTAAAGAATGATTTATTTTCAAATTGGGTAAATAGGTGTTCGGCTCTTTGATCAAGAAAGGAGATCCCATGCGATTAGTCATCAGGTATGATTTTGCAGACAAGGAATTTGTTTTCCTGTCGGCATTATAAAATACACAAAATTACACAAATATACATATTATATATATATATATTATATATTATATACACATATTATATATGTATATTACATATATTATATATATTATATATACTTATTATATATACTTATTATTTATACATATTATATATAAAATGATTCGTAGAAGATACAGAAACAATTGTTTCTAACAAAGACAATAATAATAGAATCAACCATTATTTTTTGAAAATGTCAAAGGAATGAATCAATATCTAAATGGCTCAAAAAACTCATTATTGAATCTCAAAATCAAGAACAATTTTGAATTTATGATGTTCAAAACCAACCAGAATTTCAACACAAGGGCAAAGGTACACTCAAATGGTTCCTTAAAGTACAATTAATTAATTTTTAATATTTCACTGACGTCTTTAAAATCCACTAAAACGTTGTCAAGTCTAAAGCACTACTCGTCATTACCACAGTCACTGGTTTTCCGCAGGTTTGTGTAAACATAAATCACTGAGTAAGACTACTGTGACCTATTACTCTATTATAATTCCAGGTAGATATGTGGCTTTTTGAGGAAAATCAAACCCCTAAAATTAAAACAGAAGAAAAGAAAGAAACCGGTGTTCAAACTTTATGCAACAATCTAAATTCAAAACTGTAATAAGGTACAATAATATGGACAACTATTTTCAATTTTTAAATAATCATGATTTCATCAAAAATTTATTCCCTTTTAATGTGGATTTCTCATTATCATTTTTATATACCAATGTACTACAAAAGCTAAAATCTTCAGTTTTACGACAACGTTTAGTGGAATCTACGCTATGAATATAAAAAAATATTTTAAAATGGTGGTTATTTTATTCTAAAATTAAATGTGTGATATAACGTCAATGGTGCATAACAAGACTTGTACTTAGTATATTTCTAAAACAAATACACAATATGCAAGGGCTATTTTGTTAAAAACATAGCAGAAACTAGCCTTTTTTTAAAAGTGTTTTCTCCCCTTCTAAACCAAAGTTGAATAAACAATGTAGTTTCTAAAATCCTAAGTCTGATATCCAGCAGGGACTAATTTTATAAAATTAGTGAAAGATGATAAAAAGTAACTAAAAATAAACGATATTTTCCTTTCCAAATTTTTGTGAATATTTGCTTTTTTTTTCGGAATACAAACCTTGAAAACCAAATTATTTTTGAGCGAATAATACATAGCTTTACTCCACCATATTATTTGACCAAGATTAAGCCAATTTTCACTGGTCATGACAGAACTCTTTATCTAAAAGATACTTTTTGTAATCTCTACCCAAGCAACTACTACCAGATATATAATTTATTATTTGACATTTCATAGTTCAATGAAATGTCTTTAGGAATTTGAAAAAAAAATGTGAGAGACAGAAGACAGGTATAGAAACAAAATTTCATAACTCATACTCCAATCTGCTTTTACCGATTTTTGAGAATCTTTTTGAAAATGTGAAATAGTATCAGAAATTGCTTTTGAATGTTTCTTGGAGCATCAAAAACACATGACTTTGAAATTCTGTCTTAAATAGAATGACTTCATAGTAAGACTCCTTTTTATTGACAAAAAAAACCAAAAAAAAACCACATCGTTATCTGGTATGATAAAAGAAGTAAATGATTGCAGCATACCCATTTGAAAAATTTGAAAGATACAGCCATTTACTTTTTACAGCCCCTGGCCAAATCTGGAATTGATGGGCATAGAGCACGGTCAAAACTAGTTTTTCAGTAAAGTTTGAAAGTTTATTAGATTCTACAAAAATGTCAATGAGTTTCAGAAAAATTTTAACATGCAAATGTTAAGGAAAAGTGGCTTAGGATTATTTAGTTTTCTCTATCAGATAACATAACTTTCAGACAAATTTCAAATCTAAATATATACTTTTTATTTAACCAATTTATTTAATCAATTTATTTACACAACAACAAGCTGACTTTGAGCGTTCAAAAACCCAAGTTTATAATTATTGGCGACTAAATTGAATTGTAGCACTTCAATTATCTACAGGTGTAGCAGGTCCAAACAGAGCAATCGTAAATTAGGTTTTAACCTTGGGTAAGTACAAAGGCCGAAAAAAAATTAAGTTATGCAATGATCTGATGTACTGAAGCATTTAAAACATCTGCTCCCTATTCACATTAGGAAACTTTATGTTTTACCAGTAATTCAACCAATACTTGAATTCACCAAAAGTTACGTTATGCGACGATCTGATGTTCTGAAGCATTTAAAACATCTGCTCCCTATTCACATGAGGAAACTTTATGTTTTACTAGTAATTCCATCAATACTTGAATTCGCCAACATAGCCTAGGACAATACTATTGAAAATGATGTTTAAACACAACATAAGCTAAAAAATTTTTCAATGAACACAACAGTAGTCCAAAAGAAATCAGAACAACTCAACTCATCCAAAGTACCTATATTTGATTTAAACTAGAATGACCTGCTTAGTAGGGGAAACAACAGCTGCAAGGGGTAGAGGCATCTAAAATGTGATATTTCTTAATGTATAGCGTAAGGATACTGAAATTTTAACAAGAACCATATCAACAAAAATAAGTGAACAGTACATTGCAGAAATGAACTGCTCTGTTTATCTGAAACCATAAATAAATGCAGGAAGAAACTTTTTAGGCACCTGCTTAGTAATAATCTTACATAGATTAAACTTTAGTGCAAGGTTTCTAGACGCAGAAATGAACTGCTCTGTTTATCTGAAACCATAAAAAAATGCAGGACGAAACTTGTTAGGCACTTGCTTTGTAATAACCTTACATAGATTAAACTTTAGTGCAAGGTTTCTAGACGCAGAAATGAACTGCTCTGTTTATCTGAAACCATAAAAAAATGCAGGACGAAACTTGTTAGGCACTTGCTTTGTAATAACCTTACATAGATTAAACTTTAGTGCAAGGTTTTTATACGCTGAAATGAACTGCTCTGTTTATCTGAAACCATAAATAAATGCAGGAAGAAACTTTTTAGGCACCTGCTTAGTAATAATCTTACATAGATTAAACTTTAGTGCAAGGTTTTTATACGCAGAAATGAACTGCTCTCTTTATCTGAAACCAAAAATAAATGCAGGACGAAACTTGTTAGGCACCTGCTTTGTAATAACCTTACATGGATTAAACTTTAGTGCAAGGTTTTTATACGCTGAAATGAACTGCTCTGTTTATCTGAAACCATAAATAAATGCAGGAAGAAACTTTTTAGGCACCTGCTTAGTAATAATCTTACATAGATTAAACTTTAGTGCAAGATTTTTATACGCAGAAATGAACTGCTCTGTTTATCTGAAACCATAAATAAATGCAGGAAGAAACGTTTTAGGCACCTACTTAGTAATAATCTTACATAGATTAAACTTTAGTGCAAGGTTTTTATATGCAAAAATGAACTGCTCTGTTTATCTGAAACCTCAAATAAAAGCAGGAGGAACTTTTTAAGTAACTACTTAGTGATAATCTTAAAGCTTAGTTCAAGGTTCCTATAAATTATAGAGATTTTATTTGAAAGTCTTTTACATTAAATGCCATTGAGGAGAAATGGTTGACCAGCTGGAAGGGACACAGCATGGCAGAATCGTGGACAAGCAGAGGCATAGTGCCAACTCAACAACTCGTCAGCGGAAATGAGCTACCGTGGCCAATATGAAAGACCCTCAACAGACTTCGAGTTGAGCAAGGCTGATGCAAGGCCTCTCTAAAAGTGTGGAACATGACCCCACCAGTACCTGTGACTGCGGCAGTGCGCAAACCATGGCACACCTCGTGTCCTGTCGCCTCGCTCCAAAGTGCACCGCCGACGACCTTTCCAATCCCAGCGACGCAGCAGTGGCCTGTGCCACTTTCAGGAGTAAAGAGATCTGAGATGATGATAGCCACAAGACTCGACGAAGAAGAAGAAGAAGAAGAAGAAGAAGAATGCAGTTCTTTTATTTTTATGCATTTGGGGGCATTGTCGGATTTCATATTACCATGAATTTGTAAATAATGTGAAACTTAATATCTCATAGTTATTTACAGCACAAGACGCTTTCCAGTCAATTATGTAATGTAACTGGTTCTATTCAATCTTTTCCATTTATCCTAAAATTTTTTGCAAATTTTGGTCTTTGGTAACTTAAACATATTATTCAAAATTTTGTTATTAGAATATGTAATGGTCTTTAATTCCTCTAAATCTTCCTCTTCAATCTGTGACCATTCTTTATTCTAAGTTGCTGTAAATCTAACGTTTTTCTCTCATGGTGTCATCAACTATATAATACAGCGTTGAATAAACATCAACAGTTCAAAAATTGCATTTACTTTGCATTTTGACAAGCATTTAAAAACTGAAAATTTGATTTTTGTCACTGATTGCTTAGATTGTCCGAAAGAAAAAGAAAATGTAAGGCATCCTAACAAAGAAATTCAGTTTTTAAAGATATTATTATAAATAAATAATGTATTATTGAGGAAGCCTGTGTTTCTTATATGCATAAGAAGAAGATTTTTCTAAACTGATTACAGTAACATTCTCCTTGGGCAATTTAATAGAGCTCTATCCTTGTTATTTCTTTAAGCTTTATAAAACTAATCTTAGCATTAGTATGATTATTCATAGCTTCAATATTATTATTCATATGCTGTACATTGCAAAATATCAGGCTTTGAGTGTCCATTTATCTAAAATGCAATGTTTTACCCTTTGGAAAATTGCAGTTGTGTGTTTCCGTTTTTTGTTTTTAATAAGGTATTAAAATTAAGGAGACTTAAAACTACCCATTGCAATATTACTTTCAAACCTTGAATATTATCTTTAATTGGATCAAATAAAGAATTAAAGCTTTTAAAGAAGATTTAACCTTTTCCAAGATATCTAAAAATGCATACAAATTCTGCTATTGCTACCGTTTTAGTCTCTGGCTCAATTTTAAAAGAATCCTTAACTTACAGCATTAATCTTGGAGTTGCATTTTAGGCAATTGGGCATATTTTCTTTACAAGGGCTACTGGTCAAGTAAGCTGCAGCACGCTAAAGAATATTTAAGGAAGGCAGCAGTAAACAAACCTACTGACTGGAAGACTTAACATGACGCCTGGCAGTTTCAGAGTATAGCTAAGAAATCGACTTAGATCACCAACCAGCACATTAATCAGATACTGCGACACCTTTGCAAATATATGTTAGATAGTGTTTGCTATAGCATTTAATACCACCTCATTGCCATAGAACTCAGTCGGCCTGTTTTTTGTTTTGGTTTAGGTAATGGTTTAGGTCAACAATAACTCTTTTTACTTTTTGTATGAAAATTCTAAACAAAAGAATGGCCTCAAGTACCTGGCAGACCTTTAATTATCAGGGAGTGCAAAGAATATGTGATCCCGAAACTAACGCCAATTTCAAGAGTTTAGACTCAAAGACTGAAAATAGTTCCTTTACACAGACCAAAAAAATGTTGTTTTCAAACAAATGATTTCTTCTGTAAGATTTTCAATAGTGCTTTGCATTCTGGTATGTCGATTATTCCCCCTCTTTTTTATGGCGTTCGGTTTTCTATGTTCTAAGAAAAAGCTTTTTTGCCAAATCTTTTTGCCATTTCTTCTCTGACTATAACTGGTATTATTTTCCCTGCGTTTCCTTGACAACTGATCAGATTTTGGATCCTGTCATTAAAAATCCAAGATTGGTTGCCAATATTACTTATAGCCTGATCCATCTAAGCTAGTGGTCTAAATTCCATTCCAGCAGTTGTCTTGAAAGAGTGTGCTTCTATGCTATTTCCTTTGGTGTCGAAACTTTTCAATCACTGCCTGTCAGAGTCTTGTTTTCCATCTTTCTGGAAATTTTTTAATATTGTCTCTATCTTCAAGACCACAGATATCACTGAGCAACAAAATTTTTGTACAAACCATCTGACAATTGTTCCTGGGTGATTTTCACACGGTGATTACAAAAATCGGGCTCGCTTTTTCCTCTCGGGTCTCACATTTTTTAATATGGCACTTATATGGTACATATTTTGCAAAAATATGCCAATTTTCAAAACGTTTTATCAAACAAACAAATATATGTAACAATGATTTCTTTTGATGAAACGATACACTAACAGGTCGTACTTACTGGTTATTGACTTAAAACAATAATATACTGGCTATTGGTGCATTCAATGAAACAATTTCATATGTAAAAATGTGCTTTGAACAGTGAAAATTAGAGAAATTCATACTAAAGAACATGTATGTAGATATGATCGAAAAGTTCCATAAATATGCTAAAGTATGTAAAACATATACAAAAGTAATGAAAGGAACGTCGCCGTATGGTAGGAAGCTAATTTTTCGGCTTCGTCTTGCATGTTCAACACTTGGACAGTCTCACTTTATTGACCAACAGTAGTCATCCATCAAGTGAATATCCCATAGGCCTTGGTATCTTTCCTCCATTTCCTTCATTCCCCCTTATGAAACCTCTCCTTTTGCTCATCGCTAATATCTCCGAGGTTTTCTGGAAAGACATCTATGTGACTGTGCAGGAAATATACCTTGATCGTGATACTCATATTGCAGCCAAGGTTATGGAACTTTTTCAGCAAGTCAGCAATTAAGTTCCTGTAGTTGGAAGATTTATATTCCCAAGAACTCCTGCGTAACATCAGTTTTCGAATCTGGGATCAATCAAATATCCCCGCTTTCACTTTTTCATATGACAAGCTAGGGAAAGTTCGTCTGATGATGAAAGAATTCTTAGTCTTTGTTCAAAGCTTTTACGAACTGCTTCATTAAGCCTAACTTGATGTGCAGTGGAGGAGGAAGTATATTGGAGCGATCAACCAGGGGTTGCTCTATGAGATTTGGCTCTTCCGGCTTGCAGTTGTGGTCTTCTGGGCCAGTCTTGCTTGACCCAATGTCGATCCCGATCCCAACTGTCCCATAAACACAAATGACATGGATGCTTGATGAAGTCTCTTTGTTGACCCAAGAGAAAATTAGACCATCTTCAAATCTACACATGCTATCCAATTGTGGTCATGGTATAGAAGTAAAAAAATCACCTATAGGTACTGCTCCAAGCTGGTTTCCCTTATGCAGAAGGACAAACTTTAAACTTTTCTTCGAGATGTCAACGAAAATTCGCCAATCTCTCGAATTATAACTAGGCATACCTAAAGCTAAAAGAAGCACGAGAATGTCATTGCAATTCACAGAATCACTGTCACTACTTAATAATTTCAGAAACTCACTGTCTCTATATCTGTAGTAGGAAATTCTGAGATCGGCTCCAGTCAGTCTTTTTACACTGAGTCTCGAAGCTAGAAGCTCTGCACCTGCTTTTGATAAACCTAAATTTCGTACCTAATCGTTCAACTCAAACTGATTGAGCGGACCAGTAATAATTACTGATATCTCTCCGATGTCTGAGCCACTTGAACTAAGTGTACTCTTGGAGCTGCTTGCACATAGCTCTTTTAATTCTAGATGAGGAAGCTCTACAGAATGTGGAACAGAAAGTNGGTATAGAAGTAAAAAAATCACCTATAGGTACTGCTCCAAGCTGGTTTCCCTTATGCAGAAGGACAAACTTTAAACTTTTCTTCGAGATGTCAACGAAAAGTCGCCAATCTCTCGAATTATAACTAGGCATACCTAAAGCTAAAAGAAGCACGAGAATGTCATTGAAATTCACAGAATCACTGTCACTACTTAATAATTTCAGAAACTCACTGTCTCTATATCTGTAGTAGGAAATTCTGAGATCGGCTTCAGTCAGTCTTTTTACACTGAGTCTCGAAGCTAGAAGCTCTGCACCTGCTTTTGATAAACCTAAATTTCGTCGTTAAGATTCTAGATCAAAATAGACGATATTCTTTCGTGTTTTCCTTGGAAATCCTGCTGTTGTCACAAGATAAAAATAGCAGCCGGGAGTGTGGTCTTTGGGCTCTCAACACTATTAGTATTCAAAAAAAAACACCTCTTGTTGCCATGTGACTAATCATGCAATGTGTTATAGCACGTCGCGCAAACTATGTGTTGAGCCCAGGTTTTTTCCTGGTCACCCAACTTCATCTTAAAATATGAATAATACGCTTGATTTTATAGAGAAATTAAGGCTGCAATACTCGCCTCTCAAGAACCTTAACGATGCCTGAAGTGCTGAGAATGAAAAATGAATTGGAGAGGTATACAGGATGACAGAGCAGGGATATCCCGGTTATACCGTAAATAAAATCTAAATAGAAATCTGATTAAGGAGCGCAATCACCTGAACATTTTATTAGCACAGGAACACGGGTCAACAAGCAAGCTTTCTTACATCATCTCTTACATCATCATCACATCTGATAACCGTTCTTACACCATTTCCACGCGCTTATTTAAAATTTCTGGTCTGTAGTTCCTTCACAAATAAATAAGCTTTCAGCACAATGTTTACATAGCTCCTGTGAAAAGAACAAAATTCAATGAAATTCATGAGAATTTAGCAGAAACAAAGGGGTTTCTCTGTTTGCTTTCAGGTAGTCTTAATGGCTTTTCTGCAACTTTAAGAGAATACCGTGTGTTTCTTCTGTGTGCAACAGTCCTTCTCCAGGTGGTTTTTGGCCTTCAACGCTTTTTCCTTCCTTCAGGAGCCCAGGTCAAGGCTGTCGCATTGTCGTCGTTGAGATCTTTTCTCAGGATGTAGCCGATGTATTTCCACCTCCTTCTTTTCACTTCACTATTTATACTCTTCGTCCTGGCTCTCTCCAATACAACGTGGTTTGTTGTGTGCTTCTGCCACCGTATCCTCAAAATTCACCTCAGGCATTTGGTCTGGAAGAAGTCCAGTTTCTTGTCGTCTCCTTTGGTCATCTTTCATGTTTCGCAGCCGTACATCAGGACGGTTATTATCAGATATTTGAACAGCCTCAGCTTGGTGTTATACCTTATGTTACTAGAATTTCAGATGTTGTGGAGACAGGAAAATGCAGCTCGTGCTTTGGCTAGTCTGTTTTCCAGGTCCTTAGCGCCACGTCCGATGTTGGAGACATACGCTCCTAGGTATACAAATCTATCGCTGGTTCTCCATTCATTGTGATGTGCTCATGATTTTTGGCATTCATTCTGAGAAATTTGCATTTCTCAGTGTTGATCTGAATTTTCTTCTCATTATAATGTGGTCGATCTGGTTGGTTCTGTTATGATATACGGCAGTTTGTGGTTCATCTTGTGTGGAAAGAGTGTTCCTGTGATAACTAGTTCACTCAAGATGCAAAATTGACAGAGTCTCTTGCCATTCTCATTCCGTTCTCCTGTACCATGACTTATGTGCTTTATGCATCTTTCTATCTATCTGAGCGGCTTTCCCAGTGGCGTTCATGGTTTTGACATTCCAGTTACCAATGGCGAATTTGGTCCTTGGATTGCCAAGTATTGTAATCGGCTCTTGAGCTTCCTTTCGGCTTTCATTCAAGCGCGTCACATTTCTTTCCATTTCAAGGTCAGGAACCATTGCCCCTCAAAGGGGTTGTGGATTCGTTTGAGTCCTTGTGGTTTCTGTAATCAGGCTTTTGTCCGAGATCGGTTGATTGGCCCAATGCCCAACCTTCAAGACTGAAGAGGGTCGATTTTCTGTCGGGGTAGTGCAGCCTACGCTCAAGAGCTCCATCTGATCTGGTTTGGAATCAGTATTTTCCTTCTCCTAGGAGATTTTATGGCTCTCCGTTCGGACCAGTGTAGTCTGCAACTACTCTTGAGTAGTAATGTCGAGAACTAGTTTTGATATCGCACCGGTCACTCGCACCTGTGCCGCTTTTGTCATGAATGATGTCATGTCTACCCTTCCCCATGTCCCCGAAGGAACACCGACATTAACGTGGCGTAAAGGACCGACTACGGAGTTCACTCTCACCTCAGAAACGCACCCTATGATGAGAGATCTTAGCAGGGCTACTAAGAGGTAGCTGCAAGGTAATTGACTAGGAATTCATATTAAAATCAATAATTTTCTGCCATTTTTACTGTACAATGTAGTGCAATATTTGGGCAAATTTTTCAAAATCGGTAAAAATCAAAATGCAAATTTTGAAAAAACCACACCCGGTAGAGAAATTCTGAGAGCCTATTTGAATTTCGCGCCATTGTATTTATCAGAATAACAAAAAAAAATTAGAGTAATCAAAATTTGTTTCATTAAGGTATTTGAACTACTTATCAATAACATTCTGATAATATAAGAGTTCAGATCTTTCTGTTTATGTTTAATACGGATTTAAAGGATCTATCTCCACTAGCAACCTTTTTCAGTAATCAGAAAACCTGTCCATAGATTTTGGGATGTCTGCAGAAGGTGCTCTGCATATTTTTAAAGTGCTCTGCATATTTTTAAGGTGCTCTGCATGTTTTTAAGTGTAGCACGCTTCAAAAGCTTTCTGATTACGGTATTAATGGAAGGGTCTTCTATAGCATGCTATCCTTTCTCTTTTGATCATAACTAACTAAATATAATTATATCTGAAGAGGATTTTATTAATACTGCCGTGCCGTAAGACTCTGTTTTGGTCCAACTTTTTCTTTCTTTGGATCAGTGATTTTCCTGGAAACTTTCTTTATTTTCTTCAGACGTGTTCTGATGAAACTGCCTTGTACTCTGCCATCGATCACAAGGCAACTCAGCAGGAAAAAATCAAACTTGGGCAAGATTTTAAGTCAAATGTTCAAATTGTCATTGAATTGGGAAGAGAGTAACTGCTTTCGTTTCAACTATAACAAGACGCCACTGATTTGGTTCAAATGAAAACTGAGTCCTTATATTTCTCCAGTGTCCTTAGATTATCATTCTGATATTGAGCCAGTGGAAATTGCTTTATTTTCTTGAGAAATTGTCATTATTGAGGATTGTCAATTCTTCCAGACCTTTCTTGGGATACTTATATTCAATCCATTGAAACATCTGGTTCTAAACCTATTGTTTATTTGATTTATATTAGTATGTTCAACTGTAAATAAAACAATATACTATACTAGTATATTGTACTAGAAATCACTAACTATAGTTGAACCTCGATTATCCAAACAAGAGGAGGGGGGATTAATTTGCTCGGATAACTGATTATTCGCATAACTGATTATCCGTAAACAAACGACGCCTTACTTCATATACATGTACATGTATTTACGTTAGAACACACGTTTGCAAATGTTTTTACATGTATTTCGCTTGGTTTAAACAAAGTATGTGCTAATTGTTTTCTTGTGAAATGGTTTAAATACATAAAAAAATCCTGTATGTACGGAAGCCTAATTGCACAAACTGCGTTACTGTTTACGAGTTCACTATTCAAAGTACGTACATTCACTTCCGGAAGCAGGCATCAAGTCGTCGCTGTTTAAGTTGATAGGACTTCTTCGATTTGGCTAGCGACAGCATATATTTCTGGTGCATCAGCTTTACTGCATCGACTTCATTTCTGGCTTCGTACCATTCTATAAACAGTCGGAGACAATCAATGGCTTCATGAACTGGAACTTTGGGTGGGGGGGGGGTGGTACGGAAACGACTTCCACACATTCTCATTTGTCTTCTGTAACAATGTTGACAATCTGGTCATTGTTGAAAATTTCTGTATCCATCTTGTCGCAATTTCCCCATTCGTTAATCTCCCCTTCAACAAAGTCACCTAATCCTAGAAGCGTACAATTTTCTATCACCTCAATATCATCTCGATCTGCTGCTCTATTATCGCCAGCTCCACACTAGTACGTGAATCAACACGGAGGCTGTTGTACCAACACTAAGTCACTATTGATGGCTTGATCCGCTCCCAGAGGTCGGCAATCATAAACAAAGCGTCCTTAACTGTAAACGACTTGATAATTTCCGGCAACCCTTTGTTTTAGTTGTGTTCTTCCAAAACAGCACGCAACATTTTACGGCTATAATACTTCTTCATGGTTGCTTAGACACCCTGGTCAAGCGGCTGGAGCTTTCTAATTGGCTGCCTTTAGTACTGTGTGAAGGGCAACAAAAGGGCACGTTATTCAAGGTCTAAACTTTCTAAGTTTGATCGGACAACAGGTACAAATTCTTCCTGGAACCACAACGAAAAAAGTACGTTTGTCATCCATGCTCTGTTCTGTGATTTGTGCTTGACAGGAAGAGACTTCTTGTCACAGTTCTTGAAGCAGCGTGGGTTGCCATATTTTCCGATGCAAACGAGTGGTACCTTTTGCGTTCGGGTGGCATTAACACAGGGAAATATCGTAATGCGATCTTTCTGAACTTTGTCACCTGATACCTGCTTTTCTAATCCAAAATTTCAAAAGTTCTCAGGAACTCGTATAAAGGTCAGGCAACTATTTCAACAACTTAACATCGATTTCAAGGGACCACTCTTGTCATCTACTGGCAATACATACATCCTTACTATCATTGACGAATAATAAAGATTTTCATTCGCATTTCCTTGTAGAGACATGTAAAGTAAACCAGTCATCAAATGTTTCAACCAACTGTTTTCAATGTATGGTATGCCTGTTTTCATGCATAATGACAAAGCACCTGACTTTCTTTCGAATGAAGTGAAAAAGTACCTAAACTCAAAAGCAATTGCTAACAGTAAAACTAGCCGTTACAACCATCCTGGCAATGGGCAATGGAAGAGATACAATGGCATCATCTTGCTATTACCTTGGCAGTAAAATCGAATGACTTATCCCTTACTTTGTACTTAACCCAATACTACACCTTATGAACGTCTATTCACCTTCAACCTGAGATACACTTCCGGCCATTCATTTCCTTTATGGCTGTCGTCAGCTGGACCCAGCTAGGTCAAAAAGCATGCTTGTGAATCAAAAATATGATTATTTGGTAGACGAAGGGGAGCTGACCGAAGTGAAACCTGAATTCGCCTTCGTCCGCCTATAGAGTGGGAACGAAATGAACATCTCAATTAGAGGCTTAACACCATTTCCTAGGGCACAAAGTGACAGTATCAAGTGTCAAGAACCTATTTGCCGTTGCCATCGAGAACCGTGGTAATGTCTGCCCATCTGAGGAATCTCTGAATCTAGACGGAAATTTTTCTGTGGAGACTTTGAATAATATGGAGCCGCGAAGGTCGACTCGAGGTCGATACTCTCCTGAACGTTTTGTAGACATGTCGTCATTGTAGTTCTTGGTACTTTAACATATAGCCCCGTTTTTTAAGTTTACACTGTTAGAATTTAGGGAGAAGATTGTTATTTACTTTCTGTTTTCATTTTAGATGTATACAAAGAGAAAGCAGATTAAGAACAAAGAAAACGTTTCAAAAACAATCATGTAAAAATAGGGATTCGACATAAGCAAAATCTGGAAGTACAAAAAATTAACTAGATATTATTCGAAATAAGACAAACATAAATACCGCCAGCATTTCAAAAAGCACTTTGTTATAATTTTATTGACAGTGGTCATCATGGATGTTCCATCAGAAACTTCATTGGTTTTTAACTACCTGCAACATCTTCTCACAAAATTGGCTTAATTGTAAATAGAGCATAAAATGAAATGTGAGTTGCAATACTCCCTTGAGAATTAGTATGAAAGAATATCTATCACAATTAAGGCTGATATGTTAGGCAAAATAAAGAATAAGACATGTAAATTTCCCAGGCAGCTGAATGTTATGCCTTTTTCCCTACCAACAGGCTTATTGACAAGGCCATGTCTTGATATCTTATAAACAGTAGGAAGAATGTATCTCCCGAAACAAACTCTACCAATTGCATTTCTTTCTCATTACCTTCCCCACCAAGGCGATTTAGGAGAAATAAAATCCCATTCTGGACAAGGTGAACCTAAATATGCTTGCAAGGCGGTATTTATCCCCTTGAATGTTAAAGGTTTGTTTGAATACACCAGACTAAGAGGACCTCGCCTTGCAGCAAACCTCTTGAAGGACAACATGAAAGCTTGCATAAAAAGCAAGTTAGTCAGTTGCAAACGAATTCTTCTAATAACAGCACAAGTAAAGAGTAAGATATAAAACTCATTACCAGGATCATTAACACATAACAAAGGCCCAGCATAATCCATACCCCCGACAGTGAATGGAGGGGCTTCTATGACATGCAAAGTGGGTAATGGAGCCACCACTTCCAACAATCCAATAAAGTGAGGTTAGCAAAGAAACAAAATCGACATGATTTAAGTATACATCTTGGAACCTAACTAGTAAAAGTGGCACATAGTGTTTAGGCAAAATAATGGGAAATATCTACCTATAAAATAAATTAGCTTGCTGCAGCCTACTCTTGAGGTGAAGGATTCTATTCTCATTGAGACAAGGATAAAACTGATAGATAGGGAGAAGAGGGGCTGCTTTAAGGTATTAATTTTTTATTCATAAGCAATGGACTGCAAATAGAAAAATTTATTATTGTGCAGAACGTCAGTGTCCAGAATAGAGTCCTTGAATGTGTCGCCAAATATTGGCCATTGTGTCACAGGCCGTTCTGTCTCCCCAGATAATTTAGGTATTCCCCATTTAGGCCGTCTCATGTTGATCACGCCTGCTATCAATTCACAATCACTAACAGTTTTTGTTAGGGGAGGTAGTTTCTTTAACAATCTCACAGCATTATCCTTGCCGTCTTCAGCCTTGTCTACTATAACAGCGACCTCCTCTAGATTCTCAATTTTCAGGAGCCCAGCTAAAGCTGTTTGTACACCCACAAAAGCTGTTACATTACTGCTAAAATCAGCTAATTTATTTTTCACTGCAATAGGATTAAAACTTTTATTTGTAACGATTCTGTCTAATTTATTAACAGTGTGGCTTAACCAACTTCTTGCAATTGTCCCAGATCTTTTCAACAGGTTCAAGTGTCATCTTATCAAGTACAACAAAGTTCACCGGTTAATAAATGTAAATAATCGTTCAACCAGTATAACAATAAATAATAAAAAATGAAGTTACAGCTCCTTTATATAACGTCTTACTTCTTAAAACTTAAAAATGTAATTTTATACCCGCCCAACATCCAATTCCAGTGCTTAGAAACCCATATGAAACTAAATTCATTTAATTTTTCTGGTAATTAAACCTATTGGTTACTACATCAGATCACTGTTATTTTACTATAACTTCCTCAGAAATTGACAATACAACAAACTCTGTATTATTGGAGATTTTTGGCACCAATATGAAAGAATTTCTAACTCAATTAAGGCTTAACTATCAAGCAAAATGAAGAATAAAGGGTCTTTCATTGATGGTACCCCTGGTAAACAGTGGGTCCATTTTTGTCTTTCACAGATTTCCATCCAGGAAAGACCCGAAATAAAGCAACAGTTCAAGGGAAAGGGGGGCAGAAAGCATGCAAGACATAAAATGCAAGACATACGGATCGGGCTTCCTCTTGGGTAGGTCAACAGCCAGTGCTCAAGCATATCGAGACCAACTGTCCTGCATGGTTGGGCTCTATAGCCAAAAACCCGACCAAGGAGAGACCAGAGTTCTAGACTTGATCTTAGCCAAAAGGTCGAGAAGCGAAAAAGCAAATAAAGATTTAAGACAAGTAAATTTCCAGGGCAGCCAAATGCTGTGCCTTTCTACCTTATTAAGATCAACTAAAACCTATTTTTTTACATCTCCTCTGCATGCTCAGACAAAGCATTGAGATTAAAGGGCGAAAACTCGGGACACAGAGGAACATTCAAAGTTTTAACAACTAATGTTGCCTTTTAGTTTTGTTAAATAAAGGAACTTGGTCAGATTAAATATTGACATTTTACAGTTTGTTTGTTATCAAGAAATCAGTGTGTAGTTCTGTCAAAAATTTGCTACTAATCAAAATTAATTCAAATGTTTGCAAAATCATGTAGTAGCTGGGTTATTTCATCAGTGACTGACATACCAAGAATGTGTGAATTAGAAGCATATTGTAGTACCATACTAACATTTTGACACTAATTTTTATTCCATTCTTTTGTTCCATTCAGCCCAACTGATGTTTAAAATAACTGAGAATACTCAACTAAAAGAAAACTTTCATGAAGCTTTCTACTGTACAACTTTCGGATTTGGATCATTTCATCCCATTGGATCACAGAAACAGAGATAGCCTAATGGAGTCTGCAACCCCTTGTCATGATGTTCAGTAATTGGGACTTTTTCTAGGATCAAGGCCTTTCTACCTGACTGTTCTGGTTACAATCTCAGAGAGTAGTACTATTTAGTGCCTATTGTCTAGAGCATCCAGTTAAATGGCTAACATCCGAATGATTCATTGCTTTATGATAATTATCTCAAACCAAAATCAAAATCTATCATGATTGATCCTCATATTTCTGATTCTCTCTGAGAAATTTTTGTAAAGTTGATATTTGTATTGTAGTTTTCTCTCATTGGGAATGGAGAGTGTCTTTTTGCAAGACTGCTAAGTATCTTAACACCACATTTGACTTACCAACATTGCCTGGTTTCATTCAAGTTTAGATTGTAGTGTCCTTCTTCGAAAATTGCCATTGGTACCTCAATAATTCCCTTTTCAGCCTGTTGGTTATCCCAATAATGATATGGGGAAAAAACCAGGGCTGCAAGGTATCATATTTGAGCTATTTACTGTGGCTGATTAATTGATTTTTTTAATTATAGTTCTCTTAACCTCATAACTTCCCCAATTTTTCTCCAGGTATTAACCAAGCAATCATATTAACAAAAGTACATAATTTGTGCGCAGTGATATCCTGACACCTAATAAGAGCCTTGTTAAGTTCTATCTTTGTAAAATGCTTACAGAGGGTATAACATTCTTTTTAATTACCCCTAGCTGTCTCCCTAACAGTAATCTTGGTAAAGAACATGAAAATATTTAGTGCTGTGATGCAAAATACTATGACAGAGTATCTGATCATACTGCATGGTGTTCTTTTAATTTGATTACAGTTCTTTATTCTTAATAAACCTGCCCACATAACAACATTTTTTTACCAATGTACCATCTGAGCAGTCATACAATACGAATAACATACGCTACATTCAGTGAAGGATTTCAAAGCATCCTGGCAAGAAAAAACGAGCTTGTTTAAACTGAATTTTTTGATTGTGCCTCCCTGTATTTGGTAACAGGCTCATCAATCTTTTTGGGCCCTGGCTGGCAACTCAGTAGTCATCTTGAAAAAAAACAAAACCAAGAAATATAGGAGTTTGGTCATGCCATTAGTCGTAAGCTTTATCTGAGCTACGGCTTGAGAGAAACTTCTCCTATTATCGACCGTAAAGGAAAACCCTGAAATGAGGAAGGCTGACCGGGGCTCTTCCAAAAATAACTCTTGTTTACCTACTGTAGACCAGACCTTGGGAGATTTTAGTGTGAAAAAATATAACTAGTCTAATAGAAAAAAAACAAAGCCCAGACGTATGCGTGGAACAAGCAATGGCTTTGGGTGAAACTGTTTCAGCATTCAATGTGTTGTTGTCATAATTGGTATTTATTGAATCTCAGGCAAAGTACAATTTATATGTGGCCAACTTGAAATAATTTACTGTTGTAAAACTAAAACTAAAACTCGGGATTGAACACTGAAAATATTTGACGATCCTACAAGCGACCTATCTTAGAGCAAAGCCATTAAAAAAACAAAATGTAATTAATGCCACATTTTGATGAAAAGTCATTCCATCCAGTTACTGTTATCAAAGAAATCTTTTTCCGTTTTCTTATTTTTCTACCGCAGCTCCCACTATTCATAAAGATTAGTACAACCGTTATTTCCTTCATCAACATCCAAACAAGGATCATATTTTGCAGCCTTCCCACTATCTTGCTAGGGATAAAATCCACTGTTGGGGAAGGAAAGGACCGAAACTGAATCTACTCCTTGTAAATTCACTTTTCTCTTTATTCCATATCTTTACCCTATCTTCAGCCTTCCTCTTGATCTTTTTTCTTATCTTGGTACCCACCCTGTCATGTTCTTGTTATTGTTAATGCAGTCAAACATTTCAAGCCACTGGCTTTTGATATTTTGAACTTTGTTGATAGTATCGATAACAATTGCGTTTGGTCTTATCATAGAGTTCCTGGCTTAGGCTTTCCGGACAATTTTCATCATCAACCTTTTCATGTACTCCTGACCTACATCCGGTATTTCTTTTTAAAATTTTGTTAGTAACCATGTCGCTGCTTCATAGGTCATTGCCTTTAGTATCAGCCGGGTTCATTTTTTTTTTTCATGCAAATTGACATCTTCTGATCTTTCCAGCCTACTTTTATTCATTGATCTATTTGCTTGGTCATCTCAGCTCTTATGTTAAGAACCTTTCTAAATAATTGTACTCATCAGCCTCTTCCTGTTTTTTCCACAAATGGTTAGTCCTCCTCTCTGCATTTTTTTTCTGTTGCTTCATTACTATGATCTTGGTTTTCTTTCCGTTTATCTTCATTTCAACTTTTCTACCCTCTTTGTCGATGTTTGCTCTCTTGAATATTTTTTTCAGTGCTAATATAAACAAAACTGGTGACAGTATATCGCCTTGTCAGAAACCCTTTATGATGTTGATCTTTCCACTGAGTTTTTCAGTATTTTTTTTCAGTATGTTTGTATTGCATATCATTAGATTTTGCTTCAACTATATGTTGCTTTGGATGAAATAAAAAAGTTTCTCATACTACAATAAATGCTATGCAGGTTAGAATCTTTTATTAATTTATCTTTTCAAGAACTTGCGTAACTGCGAACAAATTTTTATATGTAAAAAGACCTCTTCAGTAGGGAAATTGTAACTGAATTTTCTCCCTGGTTGCCTATGCTTTTACCCTGTGTGCTACTTTTAACTTTCGTTCAAGGTATTTGTCAAATCAAACCAGCTTTATGTGCTTATCCTGTCTATTGTAGCTTTCGAGTGTTACTCTTTCAGGAATGCTTGTTGAGCTTTTCCCGCTATTCATGCTTGTGACCTTTAGTGACCTGTGATCATAAAGTTTTGATTGGATATTTTCTAACTGCTCTAAATTTCCTTTGTAATCCTATGTAAAAAGATCTCTAGGAGGAGATTGAAAGTGTAGTTGAGGAAGTAAATGTAATTTGTTGTGTCTTGAAGGAGATATTGTGGAAAGCCCTTTTTTAAGTTCTGGAGCATTTCTTTCAATTTTTAATCTTCAGGAGCAGGAAAATGAAATTATTTCATTACAATATATATTTTTAATAATTTTCATTAAGTTGCCATATTTTTCCTGTCTCCCTTCGTGAATAATAAAGTAATGATGGCATTTTCTCATGCTATATATATATGTATGTATGTATATATGTGACAATGGCTACTATTTCCTGCAAGAATAAGAATCACCTTTGTATGATATTTAGAGCGCATTCATAGATTACCTTAATATTAGTTTTAATTTAAAAGTAGTTTTTCATTCAAAAAAAGAGCAGATTGCCGTTTTCCCCTTGCTGTTAAGGAAGAATTTCTAAAAACTAATCTGTTGTTAAGTATTATTTTTCTTCTGTTGGGTATACATAGGGTTTAAGCAGATGGATCTTATCTTCTTTTATTTTTGAAAATAATATATTATAGAAAAGAGGATTTAAAATTGTAGAAAAGAAAAAAACTTGAGTGCACGGGCCTGAATTTGTACTAATTCCTACGGCGATCAGATTATCATGCTTACATTTTCTACAAACTGAGGTACAGTGGCTTTTTCTTAACCAGGTCATCTCAGCCATATAAATTTTACATGACTTTGCCTTTCCTTCAGAAGAACCCTATCCAAGTAGGTGCATACATATTTTTTGCTTTACTACATATTTTTATTTGTAAATGAAAGTTTGCTAACTCAGTTCATTCAAATGACATTCGGATTTATTGACTGAAGTTGCTCTCTGAAAATCATATTGAACCTTGACTTAAATTTGTTTTTGCTACAGTTGGTTTTTTTCTTGTGGCATTAATTTTTGTAACAGTCATCGCTAGCAGCAGTAAAATCTTGAAAAAATAGGCATTTTTGAGATAAAAATCTATTGCCTTGAGACGTTAGGAAGTTAGTTAGACTAGATGGATGAGTTTAAGCAGATTACTAAGTAAATGAGTTTCAGTACAGTACTAAGGTAATGAAGAAGAGAGTATGAAAGGAGCTGGACGGTTCGAGAAACATGGTGGGCTTGTTTTGATGGAATGGCAACCAGTATACAGTATCCTTTTTTTCATCTTCTTAATTTCTGTATCGAGTTAAAGGTGTTGCAAATGATTTATTCTTTTCTGCAACAACGAGGATGTTACCAGCTAACTGTTTAAAAATGTCTGTCTTGTGAAGGATTTTGAGATCTTGTAAATTAGATCTTTTCCAGTAATGGCTGGTATTTTCTTTGCTGTTCTTTTGATAGCAAATAGAAGCATTGACACTAGAAAGGTTCTAGATTCTCCTTTGAAAGCTCTTGCGTCAACTGTTTTAAGGTAGAACTCCATGTCTTTGTTTTCAAGAGGTTTTTTAAGTCTTAAAATATGACTATAGAGTCTCCAATATAATATAATATAATGTAATAGGAGCCATGGCTTAATGGTTAGTGCAACTGCACAGTAACTAATAATTCCGGGTTCGATTCCCCGAGCGGGCGACTTTGGAAATTCACAAAAGAAAAAGCCATTGGTTGGCTTCAGGAAGGGCATCCAGCCAAGACATTCCTCACTGCCACATCCAAGTCCTTATGAAGGGCACCGTCTGAGCCCTAGTACTGGGGAAAAATGACGTTAAAACCGAAAGCAGATTCTCCAATATAACTGTAAAATGTGCAGTGACAGAAGATATGACTTGCATTATTCATGCATATTCTTATTTGAGATGGTATTTGGATAGCTTTTCCCAGTGCGATTCTTCAGTTGTTTTCTATGATATGAATTTAACATTCCATTATCTTTCTTTGTCAAATTACAGGTAGAACAATTGTAAGTTAGTATCCAAAGGTCTACAGTGTTATTAAACTTCATTCTTTACAGATGGTATTTCTGTGAAACGACACCTATTCCAAGTTGTTCATACTGCCAGCAACTGATCTTTTTCTCCTTGAGATTTCTTCACCAGGACGAGATGCAATCTTTTTTACGTTTCTCCACTTTGTCATATCCCTTTGCTGTCTCTTCAGTTAGGATTGTTCCGTTTTCTTCTCATTCACTTTCACGTTTCTCGTTTGGAATGCCTTGTCTAGAGCTTCCATTTTCTCTTTTTGTCTTTTGTCTACTGGAATAAAAAATCTCTATCATCAGCATATACTACTTCTTCAGGAAGAATGGAAACTCTGTTCTTACAAAAGTAATGCTTTTGTGAAGGTTGATGTTTGGTGATTTCATTCCTTCTTCCTCTAAGAGTGTTTTCTATATAAGTTCTAAAAAATAAGGTACTTATGCAATCACCACATGGTGTACTTTTAAGCCATCTTGCTTCTGTTCCCCTTAGTCGTACACCGGATGTGGTGTTAGCTCAACAAAAGACGTGCCATGTGAACCTCAGTCTTCAGCAGTGTGTTCCATAAGATTTCAAGTAGATCATTTTTAACAACCGTATCCAATGCCGAGGACATTTTAGTACCAGTGATGTAAACTATACTTTATTCCTTTTTTTATTTTGTCAGTCAACCATCTGTAGTCCGAAATGACATTCCTTGTGTTTCATTTGCACCTTAATTCACTTTGTGATGTTATGTAGTTGTGTAGAATTCATACTTCGTTTTGATTGAGTACAACAAAAATTTTTATAAAATTTCCCCCATTGACGTTAAAGAAATGTCAGGATTCACCAAACAGTCATTCTCCCAAGTTTTCGCAATGGTTCAAGTTAGCCACTGCCAAAGCCGAGTTCTTGCTGCTCTTCTAATACATAGTTTAAGAGCTCTTTAATGAATTAGTCCACTTTATGGAAAGCATACTTGTTAGTCCAAATCATGTTTCTACTGAAACATGATATGGACTAACAGCTCTGTTGCTATTAAGCTTCCGTGCTGATTCAAGCATATCTTTTCTTTTGTTTTGTTTATCCAGTTTCTTGTTCTTTCCAGTAAAAGGCAACACTAGTTTCAAATATTTATCAAGAAAGTAATTTTGGAAAGGAATTCTGACAATAGTGTAAAGTTCCTTGAGATTGGACACATATTTCTCCTCTTTATCACGGACAAATAGATTTCAAACTCTTCTCCTGTTAAGAAAGTTTACAGTTATAAGGATTTTTTGTTCATCGTGTAGTTTTCCAATGACCAAACTCTCTTCTCAAGTTTTTTTTCTCTGTTCTCCAGCACTTTTTCCTTGATATTTTTTACTCCATTCATGTTTTGACATTTTCGATGTTTCAGCTTTTCTTGTTTTAATGTTACTGGTGATCTGAACATGTTCTGTTTCTCCGACATCTTTGATGTAGCTAAATCGAACGTCCTGTCACTACTCATAATACGAACATAATTCATTATTTTTCTGACATATCTTTGCGCCGAAATTCTAAGGTAGTAATAGAAATATGAAAATTCTATCATCCGTTTTGACTGTTAATTGTGCGAACCATGTCATTATAGATTAGATTAGGGTCTTTCAGGTCACCTTTTCCTTTCCTCTGAGTGAGCTACGTAGGCAATTATTTTGTTACAGTTCCTTATCTTAATTAGAGGGATCTTTATTCCTTTTGTTTGTTGCACGAAGCCTACAGCTAAAAGTGTTATTTGGGTGAATTTGTAGTTTTACACCTTCCGTTACTTCACATTCAAATTCCTTTTCGTTAGTATAAAGCTGCACCACTGTTGCTGTATTAGAGACTTTCAAGTACCTGAGACGATATTTATCAACATTTTGTTGACCACATATCGGTTGTCTTAGAGAATATTAACCCGAGAATAAGAGAATAAAATAATCTATCCATCTACTCTGTAAAGACCCTGAACTGTTTCGTACTCTATGGATAAAGGAGAATTCTTTGCACAGCATTTTGGAGCTAAGTCTGCACTCGACAAGAGTGATCATCACTTACCTGTCTCTCTCATCACGCTCTAGTCATGACTTTATAAAAGTAAAATTAGTGCTACCTTGACTGCATCAGTTTCCGTCTTGACCAATCTACAGTCACTATTCCTTAATGTACTTCAGCCATCATCATCCTCCTCTAGGTGCCGTGTCCTTCTAGAACGTTGGCTGTCATGCTTCTCCATTGGATCTTGTTCTTGCTCTTTTCCAAGATCTCCATCCGACTAACTCCACTCCATGCAGATAGGATTTTGAGGAACATAATCCTTTGTCTTCCTCTTCCTCTTTTCCTACGTATCTTGCCAGTGAAAGCTGGACTTTCTAAGCCTTCTTTCCTCATTACATGACCTAGAAACGACAGTTGTCTTTTTTCTTATGGTCTTTAGGAAAATTTTTCTGCAGTTGGCTCATCTGAGGACTTCCTCATTACTGATGTGTTCAGTTCATGAGATTTAATAAAAAAAATTCGTGGCATCCAGAGTTCAGCAGCATTTATTCGTTTTTCTAGTTACGGCATGAGTGTCCAACTTTCAACATCCATAAGTCATTACAGGGAAGAAGTAGCGATTGAGAACTCTTATCTTTGTATTTATTCAGATCGATTTGCATTTTAGAATTCCTGATATACGCTCGAATACCTCTGTTACCATAGCTATTCTTTTCTTTACTTCGGCTATACTTCTTCCATCTGAGCTAAGCATACTTTCTATGTAGTTAAACTTGTCGGCCTGCTGTATCCGTTGTCCATCAACTGTCAGGCGCAATCAATTAACTGTTACCTTTTACTTGTTACCATACCAAAGTTTTTCTTCTTTTTAATACTTAGTCCTTTTCTGGCTCTCCTACTCTATTTTGATACATTTTGTAGCCTCTTGGGAAAGTCTGCAATAAGTTTTGTATCATCAGCGTATCGGATGTTGTTGATATTGTGTCCCCCTATAGAAAAACAGCTTTCTTCTTTAATTGTTCTCATTATTTGTTCACTATACAGGTTGAATAGATCCGGAGATAAAACACAGGCTTGTCAAACTCCTCTTCTAATTTGACTATATTTTCCGATCGTGTTCTGAATCCTAACTCCAGCTGTTTGATCCCAGTACAAATTCCTTAAGAATCCTATGTCTTTCCCATCTATATCTAAAAATTGAACCATGTCTAACATTGCTTCATGCTTAACCTTGTCGAACGCTTTGCTATAGTCGATAAAGCAAAGATGCAGGTCTTGCTGCATTTCTATAGCTCGTTCAGATAACATCCTCATGATGAATATTGCATTCTAAGAGCCTGCATCTGCAACAAAGCCGAATTGATGTCTGTTTATTTCGGGTCTTAATGTTCTTTGGATTCTTCCCATCATAAAACGCATTAATATTTTTGTTATATGGGTTATGAGGCTGATGGTTCTATGGAGCTTACATTTGGTTGCTCCTGGCGTCTTAGATAAGGCAATAAATATCGATTTGTCATAGATTTCAATGACAAATTCGGTTACTTTGTTGATGCCAAAATAATCGAGTGCTGTACTTATTTCAATGCAAATATTGTCTAGTCCTGTGGCCTTGCCGTTTTTCATCTTTTCATCAGACGCTTTGGGCCTTCGATAGGTTTCCTGATGATGGGTTTTCCCTGTCTATAATTCAGGAACAATTTCTCAATGTATACCGCCCACCTCTCCATGATTTCTTCCTTTCCCATCAACAAGGTCTCATCTCTTGCTTTGAGGCATCCACTTGAAACGCATATCGTTTTACCCAAGAAGTTGTTGATTTCCTTATGCAATGTTGAGGGATCTGATATCCTACGTCTTTTGATTTCTGCACACTGGTTATTTACCCACTCTTCTTTTGGTTCTCTACACTTTCGTCTGATCTCTCGATTCAGTGCTTGATATCGTTTTGATATCTATTTTTCTGTTTCCCTCTTTCTTCCATTAATTCCAAGATCTCTGTTTTCATCCACTGTTTTTTCCTGTCTTTTCTTTTTCATGTTTACTTCCACCAGAGAATATGAATTTGTTGTCATCTAGATCAAATTTGCCTGAGCCTGGCCACCTAGTTTCACACAAACCTAGAATATTGATCTTCATACAATCCATTTCCTGCTTTACATTCTAATTTCCTATTTTATGATGCTCGTTGTTTTGGACAGTCACTTGATGTCGATCGAATTCCACCTGTCGAACATGGAGCTTCCTACCAAGCGAGGTGTTAGTTTGACTAACCCCATTCACCCTCTTAGTGGTAACCATTTTCTTGTGCATTAACATGACAATCTTGGCATATTACGGTGGTGGTTTGCCATTGGTTCCACCGGTGGATGACTAATTTAACGCCTCGTTGTGTCCTCAGCATACCACGATATGCTTGCAGGTTGTGCCTCCATTTTCGTTGATCTAATGAAACTTGTTCGTCAAATCTCCCTCTTCCTGTCTTGTCGTGCGCCTATTGCGAGACGTGCACTACTCACCAACAACAAGTTGTTGGCTACCCTCATGTCGTTTAGCCATCCAGCTGAAGCAGTTTACCTGGGTGTGGCTGCTGCTGCGCACAAACAGCTACTTGGAGCAGGACATCAGGGTTGGATGACTTCATGGAGACCAGTGGTTCCATCCCCCGTAGGGAAGTTGACAATTGCCACTGGATGGTACTCCATTCGATCACATCATACACCCCACTCAGCCATAGTTCTACAAAAAACCCACCTCACTAATTTTCTGTAAGCTTTTCAACAAGTGTTTGAATGAGTCATATTTCTCCTTCTGCTGGAATGTAGCATCTGTCTTTCCAGTCTTTAACTTTGGCAAACACCCTGACTCTAGCAATTACCTGCAAATACACCTTTATCTATTATAAGAAAACGTTTTGAGTGTATTATCAATGTCTGCCTTGGAAAATTATTTAAGTCTCTTGACCATTTTTGAGCACCAGTATGGTTTTTATTTTTCACGACCAACTGCATATTTCCTTTCTGTTATCACTGAACGTTTTCACCGTGCTTTTGATGTTTCTGGGAAAAGAAGAAAGGGGTCTTTCTTAAGTGACACCAGCAAAACAGTTTCATTAATTTTTGTTTATGACTTTGCATGTTGTATCTTTGCTCAAAATCATTTCTAGCAATGAGAATGCAAACTCCTTTCAAACAAGAAAGTTAAGAATAGAAGAGTAGCTTTGAATAGTTTAAGTTTATTTCATTATAACATAATTTGTTACTTATTCATCTAGATTTTATTAACTGTTTTGCTACATGAAAAAATTTTAAAGCACCCAGAAAAAAGTAGGACCTCAAAAAAAATACAAAAACAAAAAACAAAAAAATATCCACAAACTTCCGGAGTACGTCCGATAAACTTTGTATATGCCCAACTCGTGTTCGATGAAATTTTAAATAAGTAGTTGCCACAGGTCTATATTTGGGTTGTATGGAATTAAAAATTTGGGATTTGTAGTGGTTTTCCTTTAAACCCGAACGTATGCTACCAAGAGTTTTTCATCCCTTTCTAACCTCAACATATGCTTATTTATTTGGAATTTTAAGCCTATTTATGGCTATAAACATTTTGGCTATAAGAAGGATAAGTATAATCCTCTGTCTAAGACATTTGTCTCTGAAAACCTGAAAACATTTTCCTTATATGAGGAACAAAAGCCAGGAAGGAAGGATAATTAGAAATCAGTCTGATCAGCAAAAATAGAGGAAAAATACAACTTTTATTGTCAAGAAAGAAAATTATTACAAACATAAAAGCACTTTGATAGGGCAAAAATGATTTAAGTAAAAATATCTCTGATCGAAAAAATTGTGTTATTACATATTGATGGAAAATCGACGTCACAATTCTATAAGAGGAAACAACTTAACATTTGTGCCTTGTAACTGAAACTAAAAACAGAGCACCCGAAAACAATTTGTAAGTATTACGAAAAGTAATAAGAGACGAAAAACAAAGCATACCGATTTTAAAAGAGTAAAAGAGTAACCTTGAAACCAAAGGCGAAAGCAAAAATACTAGATTGACGGCTACATGTTTATCAAATAAAGTTGTTTATAATAATATGTTGAAATAGATTTACTAGCGTCCTGCGAAATATCTTCGGATTTCTCTCACCCTGATCATGAAGAAAGCCAAGCTCGTTTCTAATGAAATTGCAGACTTAGGAAAATCTGACTCTATTGTAGCGAATTGCTTTGTGAGATTAATGCGATGAAATGGACTTTTACCTACCTAGTGGCACATTAGTAGTTCAAAAATGCCAACAGCAGTCAACAAAGAGGCTCTTTTTCTACGTTACGTAGAGGAAGGATTCAAATGCAAAGTATCATTCCACTCCGTCGATTCATTCTATGAATGAGGGACCACTGCGGCAGATCATAATAAGTACTACGACTGTTTCAAAACTTGTAAGTCAAGCTACTGCTCCTAAGTCAACTGGACACAAAAAAGCTTGTTGTTTTGAGGGTTTGTTTTTGTTTGTATTTTTTTTTCAGGGTCCTAAACGTGAAATAAGCAAATTAAAAGAAGTATTTTGTCGAAAATATTTTATTGAAACCTCTGAAAATAAGTGAATGAAAACGTCATTAGCATTAAAATATGTTCAAAGGTTTTAGGATTGTTTTTTCTCAATAATAGCTTACTTGACTGCAGTAATTTTGATTGCTATGTGAAAGGATCTGTGACTAAATATCTTAAAGCTGAAAAGATAGACACGAGTAATTTCTTGCAGCTGCATTAAATATCAGCAAGTTTTCGATGTTTTCTGAAACAAGGTATTTAAAGTAAAAATAGTTAAGTATTACGCCAATTGACTCTCAGCTGTAGGAATAAGTGTAATTACAGACGCAGGAATAACAACAGCTTGGTTAAAGGTTTATCATTCAACAGATTTTAAATGCGTCAAACGATTTGTTTACTGAAATTGTTAAAAAATTATGTAATCTGCGCTTTTAACATTGGTAATCATAGTAGTGAAGACTGCAATTTTTACTCTATTACAAAAAATCAATCTTGCGTTCCAGGTGTTGAGTGAGGCAACAGTGACTCATTTGCCTTCTGTGATGACTTTGAAATAAATGAAGCTCTATCTTCAATTTTTATTGATTGAGAGAAATTTTTACTGTAATAAGACTTATGTGCACCAGCAAGAATAGAGGATTTAGCTACCATGCTGATTTGACTGTTGTTTCATTCAAAGAACTAACTCAAGTGAAAAAACATGCTGAATAACTACTGCCTATTTAGGAATTGTACCGAAGAGAAATTATTTAAGTAAGTAGTGAAACCATGATGTTTTCAAAAAATAAATCTGCAGAACTNTCTATTACAAAAAATCAATCTTGCCAGAGTGGTCTCAAACTGTTGAACGATTCGTTCCAGGTGTTGAGTGAGGCAACAGTGACTCATTTGCCTTCTGTGATGACTTTGAAATAAATGAAGCTCTATCTTCAATTTTTATTGATTGAGAGAAATTTTTACTGTAATAAGACTTATGTGCACCAGCAAGAATAGAGGATTTAGCTACCATGCTGATTTGACTGTTGTTTCATTCAAAGAACTAACTCAAGTGAAAAAACATGCTGAATAACTACTGCCTATTTAGGAATTGTACCGAAGAGAAATTATTTAAGTAAGTAGTGAAACCATGATGTTTTCAAAAAATAAATCTGCAGAACTTTCAGAAACTCCATCTTTTTCAATTTCTTCAGTAACCAATAGATCAGCATGGAAGGTAGTACCCAGAAGACATTTTGCTTCCACGATATTCAAAGCTTGGAAAAAGTCCTAAATGGGGTAATGCTTGTACGCAATCTTAAATACCTTCTTTATTATTTATTTCTAAATTTTAACTTTGATAAAATATGGATTTTATACCTGATTATCGGGATCTGAGTTTTTAACATTTACTTGGGTAATTAGATCAGTCCCAATCCTCCTAAGACTAAACTACTAATTACCTATCGCCTTACACTGAAAACTCTTAAGACACAGTGAAAAAAACCCATATGATTCAAGAAACCATGAGTCAGCAAAATTCAAATGAATGGAATAAATACAGTAACTCATCACTGAATAACTGAATAAAGAAAAGTGCTTCATTTTGAGATTCGTGCAAACTAAACTGAAGATTTCATTTACTTTTTTTTTTCTATTTAACTCTACAAGTGTAAAGAATGTTCATATTTGCTATTAACATTATTTCAAAGGTGTTTCTACCTATAATATTAAATTGATTACAATTTTCTGCAAGGTGACAAAAAAATTAATAGAAAAATAATTTTTAGAATTGCGAAAGTAGTATATTATGAGTTCTGCTTATCTCTGAACTAAAGCAATAATTTAAGCAAATAAAGTTTGCTTGACTTTGGCTTACTAATCAACTATTTAAGATCTTTCGTTTTTATTGTTCAAGAAACCTACATCCTTAGTAATACGTAATTTACAATTAAAATGAACAACTGAGGATTAACAAGCTACAATAATTATCACAAAAACTAACTCTTGCAACATGAGCATCAATATTTGAATAACCTCTGGTGCATGCCAAAAAAACCGGGGGAAATTACTCTTTGCTTGCTTTATGGTCGAGTAATTCAAATTCTGTATCATATATGGTTAATTAAAACATTTAAAACATTTAGCTGAGTGGTACCAACCACTTATAGACAAAGCCAGAACCTTAGTTATGGTGTTGGATTTTAAACATTCAGTTCGGGTGCCGACGAAGGCCGATCTCCACGTGGTGACGCCTGGATGTTGATCACTTAGGTTCTCCTGACAAGTCAGTAAATAATGGCTTTCACTTCAAAGTTGTTATTCCGTACCATCGAAGAAATCGATCTCGCCGTTCCTGTAATTTCCAATCTGGTTTGTCGTCGATATGGAGAAGGTTTTCGAATGTTGTAGGCACCGGTGGGTAAGTGAAAGCTGATTGCTTCTATTTTCTTTTTAAACCGATCTGCCTTGCTTGTGGGCTGCTGGTGCTCGTCAGTGCGGCCTTGATAGTATGTATAGGCGACACCCAGGAAAAAGCCTTGGAAACCTCAAGTAACAGAATAACAACTGTTGGTTCCACCTCACAAATGAAAAATCAATCACGAAATGTTCGTCTCCGACGCCCCTGTAGTTGGGAGAGATATTCCCGGTGCAACCTACGTACTTGGTCACAGATACATACTGGCATACTGGGGATGCGTTACTGAGGGTTCTGGATATTCACTTTTCGGGGGTATGGGGAGGTTAGTTTCTGGTAAAGAGAGCGAGCTCTCACCCAAGTTCTGTATATAGATTCTGAATACACATAAAAACAAGGATAATCAAGAAAACATATTCAGACGACAATTGACAGTAGACCTTGTATAAAAATAGTTTAAAATTAGAGATGAATCTACATGGTGTTAGACAATTAAAGTTCTTGTTCAAACGACCTATTTTTTTAAGTTTATTAGACACGAATTTTGATTGTTGTAAAAATAAAGCATCTGAAAATTCGATGTTACCACCTGGTTCCTACCTACCGGATAATTGTTTCTAAAGTTAGGTGAAGAGGGTAAACAAAAGTCAGGAAGCTTTATTTTGATACTCTTATGGAAATTAATTTGTAACAGTACTAAGGCTCACAAGCTTTTTATTTATTTCGTTTAACCAATAGTGTTTCATTGACAGCAACTCTGGTATAAAGAATGAAGCCATCAATGCGTCTCACCGATATCTATGCATGAAAGAACACAACGGAGGGGACGAAACAAGTAAAGGCACAAAGTACGTTGGACGGAAAGACAAATGAATCGCTTTCCATAATCTATACTTTGGAGGGTACATTCTCTTGACTGGTCAATAATCAGTGCCCAAGCATGTTGAGACTACAGATCCTTAATGCAAGGACCTTAAACTTGAAATCTGACTAAGAAGAAACAAATGAACCCCCACTTGATCCTAGCCAAAAGCCCGAGAAGGTATTTGCGTTAACAGTACTGCTTAGGAGATCCTAAGCTCAGAAAGATATTTTAAGAATGCTAAACCCATCACTACCAAGAGGCTTTTTGAAATAGGATTATATTATGAGATTTGTCAGTTATCCATCCCTCTTCTGGTAGGCCAGGAGTCCAATACTGAAGTAATCGTCTGAATTCTGGTGTTTCCTTCTTTAGAATTTCAGTGGTAAAGTGAACTGTGAAGCCCAAAAGAAAGAGTTGACTGGAGAACGACGACCTGTCTGCTCTGCTGCAGCTATTAATTTCAAATCAATCAGTTATGACAAAACTGCTGAATGTACTCGTGTTTGCTCTGAACACTTACAAAGGTAATTTCCCTATGATCAAAATTCAGTTACTCGTGCTTTAGTAAAGTTATTGTAAAATTTACAGACTGACTACTGTGTAAGGCTATTAGTGTTACTTTTGTTAGTACTGAACATAAAACAGTGTTTCTTTTGTGATTGAAATAATTAGTCACTCTTGCTGATTCAAAGCAAAACAAACAAGTATTGATTGCATTAAGGATGACGATAAAAATACAGGATTGGTGGGATTTCACTAGCAACTTTAATCATAAAGATATAGTTTACCTTTTCCTTGATATACAACATGCACGAAAACTGACGACGAGACCTTGAAAAACGAAACTGGAGACTGATGGAGTTCAATTGATCTGATGGGGAGGAGTGTTCCTATAACCTTGGTTAGCACCCCTCATAGAGTGGTGTCTATAAAAAAGCACAGCTTGTAGTGTTATCCCACTACAACTGCTGTCTTTTATGAGTGCAATGTGTAGTAAATAGTTTCTGTTGTTGCTTCCTTTATTATCCCTTTATTCCAAATCACCACAGGACTAGATTAGACGGCCTGCTGAAAGTCTTCCTCTCGATAATGGTTTTGACTATGTACTCCTATTTTCAATTTTCGTTGTGACAATTTCAATCAACTGAATGATCCCCCGGTACGGGGTATACCTTCAGCGTAGAATCTCCAGACCCAAGACAGACTACGATTCCGAGAGTGTAGAATCATGTTGTGATAGTACTAGCTCTACATAAACAAATAAAAAATTTAGTTTCTAAAAATACACTCTCCCACTGGCTTTCAGTAATATCAGAGGTATCCGTACTAATTTTTTTTGGAAAGCTTTCCTTTATGCTGACTGTCCTCGGATTATTGTGCTTTGTAAGACTAGTCTTAGTGATAGTTTTATAAACGTTTATCTTCGTATTGACAGCTATTTACTCTTGTTTCGACTAGGCTCTACAATTCAATTTTATGGTCGTCCTATGACCGGATCTTCCACCTATTAGAATACAAGAATTTTAAACTAAAGATAAACCTTTCATTTGTATTAACTTGTGCCTTCTATATACCAAATGCTACTTTATTTTCTTGTATCAATCTTCTTTGTCTGATTGATTCTCAGTTACTAAGACAATATCAAACTCCATTGAAAAGACTCTGAAAAAACACCACGCTGCGAAAAACCTTTGTCTTTGATAAGTTCAATGCTCATCACAAGGACTGACAGACTTACCAATTTTGCTCTTGTTCATGATTTGATAAAGATTGTCAATTTTTTACCAGCAATGCCTAATTTATACTCAAGAGAACTTTCTCTATTACATGGCATTTTAAGCTTTCTTACTGAGTATTATGCATTTTGTTTTTACCTGTTTTTATCTTCAATTCATATTGTTGTCACCGCAGATATTAGGCCAACTGTTTAAAATGGCAATTTGGACTGACAAGCCATAATATTATTAGCATTTAAATTAAACCAACTGAAATGGATTTGCCAATGTCTTGGCAATATAGTCCTAGTCAGGGTTACAGATATAAATCTCATTTTTCTCCATCGTAAAATGCTCATTTTTCTTCTTTCTTTGGCCATCACAATCATTGCTGCTCTTTGTCCAACTCATTTTTTTTACTGATGATCTTCCCAGCAATTAATTTATTTCATCAAAATCTATTTCCAAAACACTAACGTATACTTGAAATTGACTCTATATCCAATGAGTGTAAAATACTGTTTGGATTTCGAGTCTAACCTTTAGGTGTCAGAGAATTGGGAAGGAATGGGAAGGAAGAATCTCATTTCTGTCAGTGGGACCAAACGAAATTAAAATTGTTCAATTAAAAGCTAAATCTTTATCTTCCTCAAATAATTATGAATTATATTTCTGATTTTAATCCTGGTTAAATTGCTTCTCTTCTTAAAGAAAACTTAATTCTATCTTGGGGGAGTTTATATTCAATCTGTTGTTAAGTCTGCTTCGAGAAAGGTTGATTCTTTGTATTGTCCAAGGTCCTACCTTAAGCCTGAAGCAATTTTTCTCTACACAAATTTACTATCAATTCCTGGATTGAGTAATGTTGCTACAACTGGACAGGTGCATCCATATCTGATCTTGATCGAGATCAAAGACTTTTTTGCAACTTAACAGCTCCAAATCTTGCTGCTCCTTCAACCTTCATCTCACCGACGAAATTTAGCTTCTCTTTTCTACGTCTACTGTCATGGCAAATGTTCAGATGACCTTTCCTCCATGACAACAGGTCAGATTTTTTGCATCTAGTGTAGCTCGTTTCTCTGGTTTAAAAGTTATTACTAGGTAGCATTTCTGAGTAGGTTACCAGTGACAGACTATCACATTGTCACTGATGTGGCAAAAGCCATTCGTTCTCTAATTGTTATTGAAACTGGTGTTAGGCGCTCCCGTAGGTCATTTCATAATATGACTGGAAAATAGTTTTTTATGGTACAGGTCATAGCATGACTTGTTTGAGCCTCACACATATCATTTACGTTTTATGTAATTTATTAAGTTAATCACTACCATACTTTTATTTAATATTTGTGTATGTGTGTTCATTTTAAAGGGATATCCAGCCAATGTATCAACCAGTCCATTTTCTCTTATTGATGTTGTATGGATCAGCACGTTTTAAAAGTCAACATTTCTTGTAATTTAGGCAAGGATGTACGGCATGAATTGAGCTGTNATTGAAACTGGTGTTAGGCGCTCCCGTAGGTCATTTCATAATATGACTGGAAAATAGTTTTTTATGGTACAGGTCATAGCATGACTTGTTTGAGCCTCACACATATCATTTACGTTTTATGTAATTTATTAAGTTAATCACTACCATACTTTTATTTAATATTTGTGTATGTGTGTTCATTTTAAAGGGATATCCAGCCAATGTATCAACCAGTCCATTTTCTCTTATTGATGTTGTATGGATCAGCACGTTTTAAAAGTCAACATTTCTTGTAATTTAGGCAAGGATGTACGGCATGAATTGAGCTGTACTTTATTTAACCAATATTTTCACTTTCATCATAATTAGCTGTCATAAAATTGAACATCAATAAGGAGAAAAGAGTATAAACACCTAATTCAGCAAGTATTCTTTCAGGATGGTCCCTTTTCAGAATGGCAGGTTTCGTTTTCATTTGCGTTTTATTTGTATTGCAGGTAGTCCATTTCAGACAATTAAGTAGCTCTCTATCATGTAACAATAACCTCCACCGACAAAGTTTGAAAAAGAAATCATACAGATTCATGCGATATTTGTCTTTTAGCGTTAAATTATACGTTAATAAATAAATTACGTAAATTTTTTGAAAATAAAAAGATCATGTACAACATTAAAAATAAATACAAAATTTTGCAAAAACCTTTTGTGATCCCATCAAATTTTTCATTGCATTTTTATATTTATCCATTTGCTTTTTCATTTTTTGTAAGAGTAGCTATAACTTTTAATTATAAAGAGCTATGGTCACAAACATTGCATTCTTTTTTCGAATGTTTTTAAAAATATTTGAGGATTAAAAGTTGCATTTTTATTTCTTTAGGGCTTGTTGTTATATTTCCCAAACTCAATCCTTCATCAAAAATCCTGAAATTTTGAAAACGTTATCTTTAAACCCCTTATATTTTATTATCCAAATTAGCAGCACATAAGTCGTAAAAGAACAATATCCACCATGTGTTTCATCTTTTCTTTTCTTTAGCCATTGCAATGCTCCTGCAGAGAAGGATTATGGAGTAAATCGATTGAAGGTTGCTTAAGGTCACTGTTATCTCTTATTCTTAATTGATTGCTAACGTACAAAGACACGCAGCGTTAAATAACTTAACCGAAAAATACCTATGATGGAATCAGGAGTATTATTTAAGAGATAAAAGATTTAAGAAGTTTTTTCTACACTGGATATTTTATCTTCGTAGTGATCTTAAATGACTCTTTTAAACAAAATCGTACTCGAGAGGAAAATAGCGAAAAGGTTTTAGAAAATAGAAACTGGCGTAACCTAGTTCCATTTATCATTTTTTTTTTACTGAAGACGAAGACCTCTACGATAAAATAGCCTTTTTTTTCGAAGAAACTCCTTCAGACTTGGTAATTTGTGTTTCATCTCCACTATTCATTTTTGATCTGCTGAGTACAACATAGAGGAGCTTGAGTTTTTCTGCCAACCTCCAAATGACTTTTTATCACTCGACCCCTTAATTCATTACGGTGGAAGTGCATGATAAAGTGTTACCAAAATTTGTATCTTTCAGATTTACATTTAAAAATTTCTTTGTCAGGAAGCACGTTTTTCTTCACTATACTAGTGTTTCCTTTTTTAAAAAACAGAGAACGGAAGAGACTTTTTATCCTTAAGGAGATATCAACTCAATTAAAATGTCAACACATAAAGATGATATGTATTTTCATATATTATTAAGATGATGACATATATCAAGGGCGGCACGTAATCTGTAGTCAAATTTCCAAAGGCATACAAAGGAAAAGCCAGATGTCCAAGGAGCTGACATTTTTTGTCCAGCACCTTTTATAGCCAACGCCCCTTTTTATACCCGTTTTCTTTCTTGTCATCCTGCTTTTAGATTAGTACGCAGAAGCTAAATATATTGCTGCAATTTTACAACTCAGGGTACGAGTCGGGCATTTCACTATGAAAATTCTAGAGAGCAGAAGAAAACAACAAAATTTTCTTTTAGAATGAATTTAGGCTGCCTGGGTTTTTTCTTGACAGGTAAGGCATCTCACTCAGGAAACAACTAGTTAAGAAGGAATCTCACTGTTGTTATACAAAACGTTCAAATTGTATTCTATTGATGTTACATCAGATACGGCAGTTGGATAGTAGCTCTTCTACCAACTGTCTTTGTTCTTTTCTATCCGCCTTTATTCTTTCCTCAAATTCGACAGTTTGAATTTTGATAAATTTTCAAATACCCAGCTGATTCAGTCGACATTTTGCTTTCCGTTATCTGGAAACAGAACTTACAAGCTTTCCTTTGATCATTTATTATTTTATCTTATTGCTCGCCATCCTCCTCTATTGCTAACTTATGGAAATTCTGGGTTGGCAATAAGAGTGCCTTCCCAAATCAGTACTGGTGAGAGCTCTTTTAAAATCATCGACAGTCACACTAAGCTTTACACCATCCTGGCTTAAGTTCTGCATTGTCGTCGATATAGGAATACAATACTTAAACATATTCCGATAAAGCTCGAATAAAAATATAAACTCAACCTTCTGCATCTGGGTACCAAGTGCACTCCCTTTTCCTATGCTTCGTCCTATTTGCTTGAATCATTTACGTATTCCTAAGCCAATTTCCAATTGCTTTATATTGCCATGTCACTGGATAGCCAGCGAGTGTCATCAAGTTTTGGAAAAATTGTGTCCAAGATATGATGTACTTTTTTTGACTGCTTCCAAAGCAAGTCATGATAGTGTGGTGATAAACCATATTTGTACATCCTGATACATTGTGGTCATGTTTCATAACCCCTCCTTTTCTCCCTCTCTCTCTCTGTCTCTCTCTCTCTCTCTTCCTCTCTCTCTCTCTCTCTCTTTCCCTCTCTCTCTCTTTCTCTCTCTATCTCTCTCTTTCTTTCTCTGGCAATGACGCGAAATACATCAATGTTTTTAAGACATTTGCACAATGTATTGAACGAAGGACACTCACTGCTGTAAATGAAATTTTGAACGTAGCACTGTCATTTGTATTATTTTTATCATTATTATTATTATATTTTCCAGAAACTAGATGGTCAGTTGTTTCATTATGTTGGTTACAGATTCGACATAATGGATTTGTACTATTTTTTAGTATATTTACATGATAGTTTCGGGCTGGAATGAATGATGAACCCATCGGTTTCACTTTTGAGACCTGAAGAAATTAACTAAAGGTCAAAGATGAGTCGCAATTTATTTACATGCTTATCATTAGCTTTAGTGAGATATTTACCCTGTAAGGCTTTGCTCTCCTATTATTTACCACGAACATCAATTCGCAACAACAAAATGGAGAGGGCTTTCCTAAGAAGATGGGCAGTGCCATTCAAAACAATTTTTTGCACTTCCTGTAATGAGTGTGTACCCGGTTTTTGCGTTAGGAAGGTGTCAGTTACTTTCTTAATAAGACCTAATGCTCCAACAATCACTGGTATTGTCTTTGTCCTCAGATGCCACATTTTACCTATCTCAATCTCTATATCTTTATACTTTGAATCTTTCTCGAAAATCTTCGCAGAAACATTAATATCAGAAGGGACACTCATGTCAATCAATAAGCAGGTGTTTTCTTTCTTGCTTTTTATGACAATATCAGGACGGTTCGCCTTCATAGTGCGATCCGTTTGTATTGGAAAGTCCCAGAGAATTGTCACGTCTTTACCATCTGTGACCAAAGTAGGGTGGTGTTCATACCAATTTAATGGCGTATCAATGGAAATATGTTGGCATATTTTCCAGTGCAGATATTGGCCTACTCGGTCATGGCGATTTTTATACTCATTTGATGTTAATACTGAGCAGCCTGAGATAAGGTGGTCAATGGTTTCAGTTCCATTTTCACAAAACCTGCACTCCATTGTGTAAGATATTGGCTTGGTAGTTTCTGGTAAACAGACACTGATCCTGAGCGGCAAGAATAAAACCCTCT
>RDPX01000440.1:436692-447797 GCA_003991215.1 Morbakka virulenta | reverse complement strand
ACTCTGGAAATGTTACGTTGAGAGCAATCCTGCTCAAAAAGGATATATGAATAGATTGTATGATTTGTGGAAAAAGAATAAAATACGTGAGCTATCAGCTCAAAGATTATCTGTTCAAGTTAGGAATATAAGAACAAAAAACATCTTATCGACAGTGAAGAGAGAGGAAATTGAAAGTAGTGTGACTGGTGATAGTATCAACACACCCTCTGGCCGAGTTATCGAGTGAAGAGGAAGACTCATCAATGATAACGGAGACTGTTTCCACGCCATGCCCTGCCGGGAAGAATAATGAAACAAACTTACCTCCGGATAGGGAAGAGGCTTCTGCTTTTTGGAATAGTATTTAGTGAATACCCTCCACGCACAACAAAAATGCAGAGTGGATGAATAAAGTAAAGAAATAATTAGAGCTGAAAGAAAGTCAAGAAAATGTTAATATTGAAGTTAGTGACCTAAAAACGTATGTGAAAGGGATCTCAAACTGGAAAGCGCCTGTCCCCGACGGGATACAGGGGTTTTAGTATAAAAGACTAGATAATTTGCATGATCGACTTGCAAAATACCTTGACAACTGTCTCCAAATGGGTGAAATACCCATTTCGATGACGAAAGGGAAGGCAGTTCTTATCATGAAAGATCAAGCTAAAGAACCCACAGCTTCAAATTACCGGCCGATTGCCTGTTTGCCAATTCTTTGGAAAATCTTGAGTGACAGTCTATGGCCATCTTTTGGAAAATGACCTGCTGCCTGATGAACAAAAAGGGTGTAGACGGGATTCTCGTGTAACTAAAGACCAGTTATTAATAGACAAAGTCATAATTACAAACTGTAAAAGAGCAAAAAGGAACGTGCGTATGGCACACATAGATATTCTTTCCAAAGAGGAGACGATTTATGCTAATATCATTTTTTCTCATGCTTCAGCCTACTTTAACATTCCTTAAGATCAATGGCAGGGGTATTAGGCAGAAGGCAAAGAATAAAGGGGAAACGCTATCACCCTGGAAAATGCCTCTTTTTCTTTTCACTCTTCCTAGAGATTGATTTGCAGATTATAATTCTGTTTTCCAGAATGTAATGCTTGATCTAAAAAGTCTTTTGGCATTATTTGCAATTTTAAAAGTCTCAAGGCATTGGATGATCCAGGAGTGGGGGACCATATCAAAGGTATTTTTGTATCTCTTCAGACATAATGCCTGTAAATAGCTTCCACAGCAATGACAAACAAGTTATTGGTCAGTAATATATATATAAATATATATATATATATGTATGTATGCATACATTGACATATATGTGTGTGCATGTATGTATTTATTTATTTATGTATGTATGTATATACAGGCACCGAGTAAGTGAGGATTTAGTGGCGGGCTCCTGAGAAAATATAAGAGCCGAAGACCCCTGGCAGCTTTATAAATATATTTTGTAATGCTTCAAGAAGCATAACAAATAGAATGCTTAGAATGATTTTCTACTGAGTACATTTATTTCTAAACGTACTCTTCTAACAGTTTATGAACATTTGTCCGCTTCAAATAAAAATGTATTTGTTTGAATTTCTCCTCTGTATGTATCTATTGAACTATGATAGTCTATTATTAAAACATGTCTAAATTTGAAACGTTTAGACTATTCTATCCATATAAAGACAACATTATGCACATAAGATAACGACACAAGGAAAGGGTCGCTATTCAATTACCAGGATTATTAAAAACACACTTTACCAAATGTGTATTGATAAAATTCATACAGGAATTAAGGTCTAATTCAGCCTCTGAGGTACGCAGATGGTTATATTCCCAGATAAATTTCGTATTTTTCCACTACCCAATAAATAATTCAATTGCTTACCGCATTTATATGGGCGGATTAATTATCTGGCACCATTGAAAGCTCTTTAGGAGTGTTGACCAATTAATCATTTAACAAGAAAATAATTTAAACGGTGCAACAATTAGTGAGACGAAAATATTTTAACAGACATCCAGTATAGATTTTGGTAAATCAACTGATCATTTATACTTTGCTGAGGATTTAAAATCATTTGATGATTCAAGTGATTAGAAAATAGAAATCGATGTCTTAAAAATAAATCAAATTAGGCGTCTTTGTCATTAAGCATTTGATCGCCGTGGCTAGTTAAACAATCAAGGCTTTCAAAATGAGCATTAAATCAAGGCCTGGCGCTTCATACCACGTCAAGATTATGCCTAAGTATTAGTTTCATCAAACATCAAAAAAATTGTATTGTGCAAAACCTTCACAAGTCTGCGTTATTCCGGATAGTAGTAGTAGTGTATGGATACATCTCCACACTATGTCTTTTCAGCCAGTTTCCGAATTCTTCATCACAACTGATGACGGTGTCAAAACCTCCCTCCTCTTTGGTTGTTGGGCACTGGAGGACGATGTGTTTTGCAGTCTCCTGGGTTCCACTGCAGTGGGGACAGTCTGTAGTGTCTTTTAGTCCCCATTTGTACATGTTGGCTGATGTTCTACCATGGCCTGTCAACAGTCGGTTTGGTTATTCCGGATGTCAAGGGTTAGCTCTGAGGGGGAAGTCTGACAAAGATTCAAGTATTATAGTCGTGTTGCAAGAAAGAAAGAAACGATACTCAAAATCAGCAGCTTTATTAAATAGGAAGGAAAAGTACAAATGGCTTTCACGTAATATAATAAATGGAATTCCACAAGACTTCAGCAAAGCAGCATCAAGAGAGCTCTGGAATGAAGTCAGAGGTAGAATACTTTGGTATGACTTTCAATGATTCGTCCACATTCTCGATCACGATTTTAATATTAAAAAGTTGAAGATTGAAATTTTTTGCTACTGCAATAAGTTCAAATGAAGAAATTTTTACTATAATGAAGGATACACATTTCTATCCATAGTTGCCGTAATCTAGTAAGAGCATTTGTTTTAGTATATTAAACACGACCAAGGGTAGATATGAGGATTATTCAAGGTATTTAATTAACATTTACTTTGAAAAAGAAAAAAAATCGGAAGAAAAATGTTGTATAATTTAATTCCTCAATTTCTTTGTTGCCTTTAATTGTTGGTCATTACAAGACACACTGATAATATTTGTTTGGTGTTTTACCTCAAAAACATTACCAATGAGATTTTACAGTTGACGTCTTCTTTCGTTTGTAAACAGAAAAGCTATTGATTTTTCACAAATGATTTCCAGCTTCTGTGTCAAGCTGTGTGAAGGTATTCAAGACCTACATTTAAAACTAATACTAGTTTCTCTGCCTTATGTGACATCAACCATCATAGTGTTCTTTTAATCAAAACAGCCTAATCCAAACTTGAAAGTATTCAGGGTTTTTTCTCAAACCTCTTGAGCTGTTTGAATTCGAATTGGCCCTTGCTAGGGTGGGTCGTAATAGCGTATGTGGTTCCTAATAACGTATGTGGGTCGTAATAGCGTCAGTGGATCGTAATAGCGTATGTCAGGAAGAGAGTCCTGTTTGATAGGTTCCAACATTTTAGTCACAAACAACATCTAAATGTTACAAAATTAAATACCAGTTCCAAGAATAAAATGTAAAGGTAAAACCAGCTATTCCATTTCGGAATAAGGTTTTTTTTATTTGTTGGAGTGAAAGGCTGAGGAAAAGTTTCATACCTCTGCTGACCTTGTTTAGCGATGGAAGATATGTCAATATTAATGCAACAGTTTTAATTGTCTACTTTTATTTATTGGTTAGTTTAATGAGTAACTATTTTCAGTGGATACACATCTTTGTTAAGTACAATTTATTGCAAAATAAATTTTGCAGTGCCATGGTAAAATGGAACAAGATTTACTACAAAAACTATCAGTAGTAAAAAACATATTGAAAAATCTGATAATGATCCAGCTTGACTGAAAAAAGACTATGTCTTGTAGTACAGAAGCATGATTTTCGGGCTCAACTCTGAATTCCATTGAATTTTTAAGAAAAAGTATTAACACGTCTCAAGATACAGTTTTTAATAATATGTTGAATTTTATATTGACATAAAATTGCAGTATTGGAGTGGTTTTTAGTTGATCCGGTGAACTAAAAGTTGACTGTTATTGTATTTGTTCTTTCAGCCAAACAAGGTTCGACCTAAATTATATCAAACTTAAGCCACAATATATCATTGATAAAAGAAAAGAATTCTTAATTCTTTCTTTTTGTTGTCTACCAAGAAAGGATTCTTTTCTCTGCCTACCATGTAACATTTACACCCTGGAAGCAAAATTATTTTTATGAAAATCTAACTATTGTACTCCTCTGACCATGTAACATTTACACCCTGGAAGCAAATAATATGTTAGGAAAATCTAACTATTGTACTCCTCTGACCATGTAACATTTACACCCTGGAAGCAAAAAATATTTTTAGGAAAATCTAATTATTGTAATCTTCTGACCATGCAACATTTACACCCTGGAAGCAAATAATATGTTAGGAAAATCTAATTATTGTAATCTTTTTATACCACCTTTGTTAGAAGTTCCTAACATTTTGACATTTTTTTCTTATGAGGATCAGTATTTTGGGATCTTCTTCTTCTTCTTCTTCTTCCTTCAGTCTTGTTCCATCAAGAGGACGGGTCGGCCGCTCGACACAGTCTGCACCACTTTCCGCGTTCCTTGCAGTCCTCCCGATTCGCTCCAACTTGCCTCATGTCTTCCCTTACAACATCTCTCCATCTCAGCTTCTGCCTGCCTCTGCTCCTTTCCCCTGACTGTCTCCTGCCATGCTTGCTTTATTGGGTTCTCCTGGTTCCTCCTCATTACATGCCCATACCACTTTAACCTTGCTTCCCTGGTCTTCCTGGATATGTTTGGCACACCGACAAACCTTCGAATGTCGTCGTTGGTCCGGTGTTCAAGAAGCGATATACCACATATCCACCTCAACATTTTCATTTCTGTCACTTCAAGGNTTTTTAGGAAAATCTAATTATTGTAATCTTCTGACCATGCAACATTTACACCCTGGAAGCAAATAATATGTTAGGAAAATCTAATTATTGTAATCTTTTTATACCACCTTTGTTAGAAGTTCCTAACATTTTGACATTTTTTTCTTATGAGGATCAGTATTTTGGGATCTTCTTCTTCTTCTTCTTCTTCCTTCAGTCTTGTTCCATCGAGAGGACGGGTCGGCCGCTCGACACAGTCTGCGCCACTTTCCGCGTTCCTTGCAGTCCTCCCGATTCGCTCCAACTTGCCTTATGTCTTCCCTTACAACATCTCTCCATCTCAGCTTCTGCCTGCCTCTGCTCCTTTTCCCCTGAACTGTCTCCTGCCATGCTTTCTTTATATTTTGGGATAGAGGCCTGGAAATGATTTTCTTAACAATGGTAAAATCCTCACTAGACTTTGTCCTCTTTTTTTTGTACGGGTGCCTTGTTTTCTCCAAGATGATGGGTTTTATATGTAATATCAGCATTTTTAAGGAGGAAGAATAAAAGTTGCCTAAAAACCTATAGCACTATAAGCCTTTTTTGTTCTGAGAAACATCTTTGAGAAATTTCTTAATTGAAAACTGACCAAACATCGGTAAAAACAAAGGGCTTTCTGTCCCTGTTCATATGACCTTCGTCCTCATTGCTTCACTAATTGTGTTCTCACCAATGTGATGTTGAGGTTTCAAAAGCTTAAATAGGACCTTGTATCAAGTGCTATAGCTCTTGATATTTAAAAGTATTTGCTACCTTTTTATTTATTTTTGGGGTTTTTATGAACTCTGAAATTGTGCACTCAAATTGTCTTCATATCAAAACATTATTTCATCCTTTCTCAGGGATTTAAGTTTCAAAGAACATATTGGGCGAAAGGTATATCATTTCTTTTGCCAGTAACTCTGCTTTAGCTCAAAGTTTTATTCGAGACGCAACACTTCTCCTTGCTTCATTTATGTTCTTCAAGAATCAGCACTTTGTAGTGCAGCTTATCAACTTACAATTAATGGATAAAATGCGAGCAGGTGGGCATTTCTACCTATCAGGTTAACCTTCAGTTTTTAAGGAAGGACATCTCTCTATGAAATTGAAATTTTATAGCTACGAGTTAAATAAGCAGATATCAGTGTGATTTCTTTCATAACCTTTAGTCCGACACAGAAAAGAATGTTAATATTTCTTAGTTGATTCTTTCAAAACAGGGATGAAGATAATGATGTTTTTTAGATAAAAATTGTTAACTTACCGTACGAACTATCCTGATAAAGTTGTAGGCGGGTCTTTGATAAATTGTGGCAGCATGAGGTCGATTAAATGTTAACGAAAACCCGTGACCTCTCAGGTAGTGACTTATCACGTTGCTGGAGAAACAACAAGCCAGTGACAATTTTTACTTTCATTTAATTAAAAGTGGAAAGTCAGTCTTTAATCTTGACATTGTGAAGTGTAACAATATACCGGCATGACTAAATATCGAATTTTTTCCCTGCTAACATCACGATATTTTACATTCAAATATAATTTGTTGCTTAAAAAATATGAAGCAGAAATTTTAACTGATAGGGTCTCAGTTTATTACCTAATCAGTAATTAATAATAATGATATCCCAATTAAATCTTACAATTCTTGAGGATAAGAACTGTTAATAAAAATATTACTTATTTCTAAGAAGGGAGAAAAAACAATTAATTATCTTCTACCATAAATCTGATATTTTCTACTTTGTTTTGTACTCTCTACCATGTGAATGACTAAAAGCATATTCCAAATGTTGGCATACCCAAGAAAAACACGTGACAGGGAAATTTATCCACAGATGCCACTGGTACTCAAAATATATGGCTTACCATTACTTAGCTATCCTTTCTGTTTCAAGAGAGACAGAGAGAGACACACACACAGATACAGACAGACAGAGATAGAGAGAGATAGAAAGAGCATTGCAGAATTGATATCCTTTGGAGACTCAAATCTAAAGCGATCAAGGGAATCGAATTATTAAAGGAAAAAGTTGAAACTGAAGTGACCACCCAAAGAACGAAGCGTGCTGCACCTGTTGTTTCTGCAGAATCATATAAGCGTATTGACGAGTTCAAAATTAAAGAAGTTTACTAGTTGATACTGAACTGACCGAGGGTACCATTAAGCTTATTAATGTATTATTTGCGTCTAGATATGTCTGTTGAAAGTGGTTGTCTTTTAAATTTTCTATTGTTTTGTTCTAGTGAGTTTGGACTTCTTCTGTTCACTTTTTTTCATGGGTCCTAAAAATTGAAGTTGTTTTTTTAATTTGAACTTTTTTTAATGTATTAAACCAGAAAACCTTCAACCGAACTGACTAAAAACTTAAATGGAACCCGGTGAACTCATGGAATATTCATAAAGGAATTTTCTCTATAAAATAGAGAATTTATCAGAACCTTGAATTTTCTCGATGGGATAGAGAAGTATATTTCTAAATGATAATTGTGGGCTTGAACGCATTTCTATTTGTTAGAACATCTTTATTTCCTGGGGGGTCTTTCAAAGAACTAGAAAGCAAACCCACGAAGAAGTAAATTGAAGTGACATACTTCAACAATCATATTCGTATCGAATTAAAAACCTGAATGGATTGAAGTTCTTGTGACTATTTTGAATTAAATTTAGTCTATTGGATTATGTTTGAATAGTATACATTTCTTTATATGCTTTTAAACTACACCTAGGTTTTTACAAGTTTTGAACTCATATTTGAGTATTGCTAGCATGAAGACTTACTGACCAAGATACTACATCGAAGGTAGGCTTTATTACAAAACCCAATAGATAAAATGGTCGAGCATAACAATCTAACCAAAACCTTCTTAACTTTGGACGAAATCCACTGCCAACTCAAAATGCAAACCTGTTAACTTTACGACCTAACTCTTGGCTTTAACACGAGATAGAAAATAGTTCTCCTCAAATTGTCCAGTATATCTCCATTTCATTGTTTTGTACCTGAGTAAATCGTCATATACTACTGTCATTTGACTTTTCTTTGGTTTTTCATTCTCTCATGACCTTTCTTAAAGTTCTTATATTCAATATGTTGGTATATCAGCTTCCAGAAAAGTTGATACTTTGTATCAAGATGAAGAGTACCCAAAGGAAACCACCTTACTCCTGAGGCCATTATTTATCCCAATTAATATACCATCAACACTTGAATAGAGAACTATGGTCACATCTGGACGGTTGACCTGCTATTTCATCTTCATGTTCTTGGTCGGACTTTAAACTTGTTTATCTTATAAAGTCCAAATCTTAATGCTACTGGCTAACCTTTGTCGCATTGATGAAATGCATCTATTCTTATTCTTTTTTTCGTTTTATCGTGGTAAGTGTCATAGCTAACTTTCCTTGGTGGTATTAGATTAATTTATTGCATCTCATGTAAGGCACGTTTCTTTAGGTGTCTATCCCCATGTTGCTACCCTTGTTGTCTTTCCATGAATGTAGTGACGAATGTAGTGTTATATTCCTGCTAAGTAAATATGTTAAGGACTGTATCAGCAATATCGTAGTCCTTCAAATGTCTTTCACGTGGAAAATCTGACTCATAACTCAGATTACTATCCAGAAAATACTCTTTACACTATTGCTTTGATTACAAAACGACCTTAAGTATTTTCAACGTTCAAAAGTGATTTTTTCAAAATTTTTTAGAGCTTTTATCAACCCAAATTCTATTTAGAATGAATATTCTAAGGAATTGTACTCTAAACCTTTTAAATCAGCTGAGAATTTCCCTTATTCACTATTGAGGTCATTCTACTAATTCATAATGACAGGAAACAATCTTTGAAAGAAGAAAATAGTTTATACTTTACTGCAATTTAATAACTTCAGAAGATGATTGCTTTACAGCTTATCGCCATAAAAGCCAGGTTATGAAACTTTGATCTTTGTGTGCTTTCCTTCGTTGTATGACTTAAATGAGCCATTCTCAAATTAGTGGGACATTTAGTGTCCAGGGCCTCGACAAGCTAATATGTTTTTTATGTGATAAAAATTGAGAAAAACATTATATATTCTGAATTATTATGGTATTTAGAACATTTTTGGAAAATTTCATTCCAATTCCTTGAGTAGTTACTTAGTTATGGCTCGTCAAGTATAGCTGATTGAGCCAAAATTGAGTTTCCAGATAGCAAATGTTCGGCTTTGAACGTGTATTATTTATTTTCAAGGCTTTTTCAGGTGAAGGTACAGCTTCTAAATCGGACCATAACATCTGCCCTTTCTCGCCAGAGCATTATTTTTTGAAATTTCTTTTTATCCTTTATTATTTTGGTGTTCAAATATCGTCCAGAATTCGGAAGTAACCTACGTTACGCTCTTTAGTGGTCCTCAAAATATATTATTGTAGCACGATAATCCAGTTATATTTGTATAAAAAGATAGTTTAGATGCATGCCAATGTTATAAAACAGGGGTTTTTTTCTATGTTCTTCTATTATTCTAGTATTGTCACACAGAAGTTCATTTTTCAGTTTCAGTAAAAAAAACGGGTAACATACGTTATGCCTGTTCTGGCTGGTATACGAAATTTAGAGAGCCATGTGTATTTCCGAAATTTTCCCTATAGAAAAGGGTTCTCATAGGACCATCAATGGAAATGACCGATTTTACTGTTCTTGAAAAAAACGAGGATTAAAAGGCGAAATGTAACATACGTTTTGTAACATACGTTACAGGAAATTCGAGCGTTCCATTTTCGAACGCCGTGCGTTCGAAATTCGAATGTTTTGATGTCAAACTTTGTTCGGATGCCTTTTTCCATACTTGCTTAGTTGAATTGAAAGGAGAAAGACGTGTTGTGTTTATAAAGAAGACTTTGTTTAGGATTGGTAAGTTTCTTATGATTTTGGTTTTTTTTGCCTCGTCATTTAGAATTTCTTAAACAGACAGCAATAAGGTTTATTTAGCTTTTCTTTTCTTGATTATTACTCACTAGCACTATATCTTATCGATAAGAACTATCAACTTCCTTGTTTGAAAACTCTTTTGCTGGAACTTTCATGCTTTTGAGACCATGTATGCGTAACGTATGTTACAATCTTTTCATTGTTTGACAAAAGCAAAAGCCATTAGTATTTTGGTAATTATGTTTCGAGCAGTGAGATTTTTTTGTGTAATCATCGGTTGTAAATATTGCTTTTTGAAGTGAGTTAAAAGCCAGATAACGTGAGCTAATCTAACAATTCCAAAAAGTGTTTAAGATAGATATAGTTTAAATTGAGTAACATACGTTATGTTTACTTCTTTTTAAGTAAATTTACATGTGCAAAGTTAAAAGTGGTTAATTCTCTTGTACAAACCTTAACATTATAAATGTGAAGGTCTGGAAAACAATAAATTCATCCGTTTTGTTTTTGACAGCTAAAAATACAACTTTAGTTACAACACAAAATGTAACGTATGTTACAATTTTCTTGGTAGAGCTCTTGCTCATTGTGAGTTGTTTTTCTTTGTAATTCCTTGTGATTTTCTTTCACTGTTAACATTGGTGGTTTAGACATGAATATTTCGAAATAGTCTAGCAAACGTAGGTGAGGCCACAACAGCATTACCTTTCTCTCTCCTTTTTTTCTTAGATTGTTGTTGAAATGGCGAAAACAAATGCACAGAGACAGAAAGAATATCGGGAGCGAAAGAAATTGGAGAGCGACAATTTCTTGGAAAAGGAGAGGAACCGAGAAAAGAGATACTACAAAAAAACTTCTGGACTGAATAAAAAGCAACTCAAAGGGAGGAGAGAAGCCGTTAACGAGCGAGTAAAGCGGTGTAGGGAAAACCCAAAACGTTTACGCGAGAAACAAATCGAAGAAAATAACAAATCAACAGACACAGATGGAGCTGCATCACCCTTGCTGGTAGCCATCCAATTCCCCAAAAGGGGAAAGAATTCTAAAAAGCAAAAGAGACAGAGTGACAATAAACTTAGATATAAAATCGCGAAACTGCAAGACCACAATCACAGGCTTCAATTAAAGTGTGATTCGTTAAGGAAAAAAATTTCCCGTCGTAGTTCAAAGCATACTACACCGTGCACATTAACACCGAACTCGAAAGCTGTGAAAATGATGACAGCCGTTGGGATAGATCCCAAAAATGC
>RDPX01000440.1:394726-413131 GCA_003991215.1 Morbakka virulenta | reverse complement strand
TTTTTCATAATATGTAATGCCTTGTAGCATCTAATCCCTAGATACTACTGCAAACATATCTAAAATTTCCAAAGACAAAGGCTAACACAAGTCGTTAACCTGGTTGTACAGATCGTGGTAGTCTTCACGTCTCTTCACCTCAAACACATTTTGTACCTTAAAATGAATATTTCAAATCAGCCTTTCTTTTCCCACCAGCAATATGTATAAATTAGGCTGTAAAGTTCTTGGTATTCTTCAGGTATTTTCACCTCAAACATATTTTCTACTTTACAACGTATACCTCTAACCAGAATCTCTCTTCCATCACAAATATGTATAGACTACGGTCTTTATTTTTTAATATGTAATATATTCTAGAATATAATTCGTAGATACTACTGCAAACATACCTAAAATTTGCAGAGCATCAGCTAAGGGGATGTTGCAAGACGGGTTGTACAAGTCATGGTAGTCTTGCAGTGTAATGACCTGAAATACATTTTGTACCTTATAACGTATATTTTAATCAATGTTTCTTTCCGCACCACCAATACGTTAAGAGTGGAGTTTTCCTTTTGGAGGTAATTGACTCTAATTAATTCCTTGAGTGAATCCATGTAATACAATATGAGCACTCCTTTTATCATTATCAAGTGGATTCTTTTATATGTAAATGGATTCTATATTGATTCAATTAGCATTTTTTGTGTTGTGGCAATATTTCTTCTCAATTTTGGAGTGTACTATTTGATCCAATTTATCAAAATTCGACACGATAAACTTGAAAAATTGAAGTTGTTGCTTTTCAGGCTTTTTCTCAATACCTTTCTTGTCTTTTTTGGTACAACAACTAGTAAACCTTATTTATTACTCTTCACTCTTTGGGATACACTCAATTTCGATAACCCTTACCCACCCCAAGACTTTAAACTAATAGCTGGCTATTAAACTTGCTGAAATTGTGGAACTCCACTGGGATGAAGTTTGATATTTTGAAGTTGCAGATTTGTTGTGAACCGATATTTTGTCTTTTTAGGTAAAATTACAGCTGCAATTGATGGTTTATCATCCTTGGTAACTTTACCATCGCAAATCTGGTACTTGCTTCATTTTTCAAGCTACGTCCTCTCCTTTTTTCCAAAGACCAACCTTTTCGGTTAATCAAATCTCATATACATGAACTAGACATCTTCTTTGAACTTGTTCACAAATATTCGAGTAACATCTTCAGAGTACTCCCTTGACACTCTCTCATTGCCATATGTTGCAGTACAGGTTATTGGTTGCTTAGAATACGCATAATCACTCAACTACCCTATTGCTTTTTCTATTCTGCAGCCGGTGAAAAAATTTTTTTACAATGACAGGCAAAGTACCAGGCAAGAGGAGCAGAGGAAGGAGGAGAGTGATGTGGATGAGCAGTATGAGAGCATGGCTCGGAGACTATGGACTCCATCATGGCGGAGCAGAGCCTCTGCGGATGACTAGAGATAGAGGGGTGTGGCAGGAAATGATCGCCTACGTCACTAGATACAGTACCTGAAGAAGAAGAAGAAGTTTCTGTAAAATTAAGTGCTAGGCTTTGGATCAAAATTCTTATTCTCATAGCTTTCAACCATAATAGGTTCTTCAGGTTATGATGCGTATCTCAGCTCCGATAAAGAGCTTGTTTCTCCTTCTTGACGTTTCAAAATAGGAGACAAGAAAAGCAGTTTTGACTGTAAAATTGTATATTGTTTCTCAATACATTTATTTCAATTGCTTTATGTCTTTGTCACGAAATCCTAAGAGAAATGCTTAAGAGAACTTTAAAAACAAAAATTGTTTGGAAAACTCTCTCAAACATGTTAAATTTTATTTAAAAATACCTGAAATTGCAAGTATTGCTTTCCATAGTTTTTGCAGGCTCGTATTTCAAACAAATATTTGGGGACTTGAAGTGTACAAAGACTATGAACAACAACCGTAAGAGAAAATTGGCATAAGAGAAAGCCAAGAGAGAAGAAAATTTTGACTCCTTTATCAAGCCAAATATGTAGGAGAAAATTTTTTTGTTTCTAGCTCAAGGGAACTATCAATTTTGATTAGGTGCTTTTTAATAGCAGACAAGTCCATGTAAATCTTGGTGTGGTAACAAGAAAGAGGACAGAAACATTTTAGATTCCAAATATTCTATGTTATTTGTAAAGTTTGATATCGATACTAAAGGTGATTTTTAGTTTTTTCTGTGGTGGCCAATGCCTTTTTAAAAGCTGAGAGTGGTGTTGTCAGTGATAGCAAAATTTTTGCTGCAACTAAATAATCATTGACCAAAAGCAAAATTGCAGATACTACACTATAAATGTAAATTCTGTTATCATAAACGTTTGGCAATCTGCCTGAAATACCTTTAAGCAGCAAGGTAGCCCAAAGCATTATATGCTGAGCCTTTTGAATATTATGATTCATGTTACCTTGAAATTGCTTAGGCAAAATACACTGACAGAAATTTGTAACCAAACAAAAACAAGCTATTTGACTAAATGAGGAGCCGTGGTTTAATAATTACTGCAGCTGCGCCGTAACCAATAGTTCTGGGTTTGATTCCCCGAGCGGGCGACTTTGGAACTTTACAAAGGAAAAAGCCATTGATTGGCGTCAGGGCATCCGGCCAAGAAATTTCTCATTGCCAAATCCAAATCCCTGTAAAGTGCAACGTCTGAGCCCCAGTTACTGGGGAAAAATGTTGTTAAAACTGTTCTTCTTCCATTTGCTGTTTTCCCAGTCGTCAGGGGTCAGCAGCACGTAGTTGTTGGATCCAACGAGCTCTGTCCATTGCATCTGAGTGATTGGTGTCAGCAAGGGCATCCGTAAAATACCCAGCTCCAATAAAAATGGTAAGTACATTAAAACTGTTAAACCTCCCCTTCCCCCCCCAAAAAAAAAAAATTTGACTAAATGCTTGCGACTTTTCTGTGCCTTGGTACAGATAATCCTTTTAAAAGTTACTGAAAATAGAACGTAAAAAGATTCAGTTACACGGATATCTCCTAAAGACAAAATAGAAAATTAATCAGACTGAATACTGGTTTTAAGCTCATTTCTATAAATGACATAGATTTGTGTTTCTTCAATTTCTCAGACAGTAGTTAAGATTACTTTTCTTTCGAAATTATATACATGGTATAAATTAAAAGGAAGACACCTGACAAATTGGGAGATCTTAATCATTATGGTATGGAGAAAATAAAAGATAAATCAACTGCAATAGAATTTGGCACAAAAATTTGGAGAACATTAGATCTGTTACTAGAATTAGATATCTCACCACTAAAGCTATATCAAATATATGGAATAGTTTTTAAAAACGCTCCTGGAGAATTTGTTAAACTTAACAACAGAAAAGATTGGAAAGAATGACGAACTTAAAGTGCTAATATATGTAAATAAAAATTAGATCCTGAGAAAAAAATGCGAATAGAAACAAAAAATCTAAAAGTTTGGTATAAATAAAAAATATCAACAAGCAAGAGATAACTACAGTAAAAATAGATAAATATATACAGCTTGAAGGAAAAAGGTCTTTTTTCTTGAAAAATACTATGACAACAATTATGGTAACCTTGAAAATTCTAAACTTTTTCCAGCCTCATTTCATAATACTGTTATCATCACCCTTTATGAAAGAGCAATAATTATTATTTAAAACTCTGTATGACCTTAGAAAGGAAGGAAAACACCTTCAAAAGGTTCTCATGAACATCATGCTAAGCTTGCCAAAAATGCCTTACAGAGAACCAGTGGCCCCTATTACGAACAAGGAAGGAAACCTCTAAAACGAATATTACCCTTCAAGACGAACTCTTCAATAGCACAATATCCCCTGTTTCTTCTTCACCCCATCCTCCTTACGGAAAATACTGTCCGTATCAAAGTACTCAGTTCCACTGAAATAGAGAAAAAATATAGTTTACAAACTATATTGTAAGGATTATCCTGTCTCTTACATTGGTGAATTTAAGTATTCCATGCGTCAAAAGGTAAAAAAAAGACAAGACAGCTGTTCAAAAATGTGTTACTAAAAGTTATGAAACAGTGGAACAATGCTGGACACAAAATCTTACCTTTGACTGCAAAAACAAAATTTCTAGACAAGAAAATTAATACAACAACAACGACAACAAATAAAAGAAATTATCCACTATTACACCATAGCAATCATATCAACGGTTTATCTTCCACTCTTCCAGAAATATGGCTTCCAGCACTAAAGAAATAAATNCCCCATCCTCCTTACGGAAAATACTGTCCGTATCAAAGTACTCAGTTCCACTGAAATAGAGAAAAAATATAGTTTACAAACTATATTGTAAGGATTATCCTGTCTCTTACATTGGTGAATTTAAGTGTTCCATGCGTCAAAAGGTAAAAAAAAAGACAAGACAGCTGTTCAAAAATGTGTTACTAAAAGTTATGAAACAGTGGAACAATGCTGGACACAAAATCTTACCTTTGACTGCAAAAACAAAATTTCTAGACAAGAAAATTAATACAACAACAACAACAACCAATAAAAGAAATTATCCTTTCCTTACACCATAGCAATCATATCAACGGGTTGGATATGGTGCAACTTCTGAAAAAATTTTAATTCCTTTCACCAAGTAGGTCCTCACTGTTAACGTATAAAAAGGCTGTACTCATTCATTTTAGTAAAGTGATGGTTCGAAAAGTATCTCTCCAAATGTAAGTTAGAAAAACCTTAGAACCCATGATATGATAAAGCTCCTGTAGCTATGGGACAACCTTCCTCAAAGTTCAGCTTAAGAAAATGCCGGAATTTCCATATACTACTTTAGATCAGAAAAGGACCACCTTTAACCATAATATGACCAAAAAAAATTATAAATCCTATTCAAATTTGACAAAAGATATTTCCAGTCTCATAGACTGTGCCTGTTGAACTTATGTGGTAGAAAAGGACTTGGACAAAATGCATTAAGATTGAGCTTAATAAGAATGATTTTTTGAAGAGCTTTTCAAGGACATCCTCTAGCATGCGTCAACAGTAGCAGACAAATTGCCACTAGTACGCAGACATTAGAACATAAAAGTTAAATGCTTGTTAAAAAAGACATATGGATGAGAAATGCCTGGTGTTTTTCCTGATGAAATTTGCTTACCTACAGTATCTATTTTAAGCAAATATCTATTAATTGAAAAAGAGCATTGGCGATATTGCTCAATTCGCTGAGATCGTTTAGGTCAGTTGGCTAACTAGGGTTTTTTGCAGGTCAAAACCTGTGTCTAAAATCTTTGAAGCTTTTGGTTTAAGGTACGACGGTTTAGTCTATAGGTGGAAACATTTACCAGGACATCTCATGAAAGGCCATCAGGATATATTTAAGAACAGTACCCGTTCTGCTCCAGGCCTTTCTACAATGTATTTCTACAACTATCAGGACCCAGCATCAGGGGTGACAATGGTTATGAAAATGCGTTAAACCAAAACTTTCTGCGTTCGCTGGTGGACTGGCGATAGTCATATGCTTGTTTGTTGTCAGTACATGGGTGCAAAATACTCTAGTGAACATCCAAAAAGCAGATGATAAACCATTTTTACTGACTATGTTAAGGTCAAAGATCAGAACTTTCAAAAAGTTTTGTGAATAACAATCTATTGTTTTTCTGCAATATTTTTTTGAAATGCACAGGCTTTGAATGTGATTAGCAAGGCAAATTGAGCGTCGGGATAATAGGCTTTTCAGTGCCACATGATGTTATTAATTGGCAGAAGTTAGCTTATGAAAACTGTGGCCCCTTGTTCAATCTGATGATTCGTGGAAAGTCGAAGGTAGTATTTAAGGAGGTAAGTATGGCCTGTGGAAGTAAATATCTCCTCATTGGAAGCCAAGGTATAGGTTTTGTGACATCTTATTCTGTTTGCTGTGATGGACGGCAGCGCATAATTTGAGCACTGGAGGTATCGGGAGCTGTTAGTTTGTTATCAGTGGTTCCAGCTATTAAATTGGAAAAATCAGCGGGAATGAGGTGTAAAGTCTTGCATCGAGGGATATGTAGATACCATCTACGTCCTGGCTGACAAAGATCGTCTGGTGGGAGTGTATGACCTGAAGAAAAAAGCCTACAGCCTCTATGTCAACATTGTGGATTTCAGTACCTTTGGAACTTTTGATAGCAAACATTGTAATTTAACGTTCACGCTCACATCTCTTGGCTGACAAAAATAAGTTAGTATCAGAGACTCCTTGAAATTTTCCTAGTGTTTGTCCTTTTCGTGTTGCAAGAAGTTGTACAGATGGGTTATGTCCTGTTGCACCCATGAAGACAGCAGAAGCATTGAATGTCTGCTTTGCATCAATACACTTTTTTAGGCAAACAGTGCAAAATCTGCCAATGTTCTCGCAGTAGCCACACTCTTGTCCTCTAGCGTTACAGTTATGGCTTTCAGTTTGGTGTTTTATGCAGTTAACACAAGCTTTGCTTGTGTTGCATTGGAGTACCAGTAGCTTAGATAACCTGGATGGTTTCTGAAAATGTTGCCCCTGAAAACTTCCCCTGAATTTTGGAGCGTATGGATTAACTCTTAAAAACAATAATGGTACTGAGTGCCCTAATGGCACTGCCCTTGGTCATGTCTTCCGTTTACATTATTTTTTTATTTTATGTGAGCAAAGAAAATCTAGCTTTTTTTGAAGACTTTGTTTTGTGTTAAGGAGGAAGTGCCAATATGTATATTCCAACCTTTGGTCAAACAAATCCTAACGTCGAGGACCCGTTCAGTATTAAGAATTTTGTCCACAGCAATTTCGTTAGTATCAAAATAATATACAGGAAGGCAGAGATAAAAAAATTTCCAGAGACTAATACTCCACTTGTAGAGCAGTGAGTTGTCAATTCTTGCATAGTGTGCATTGGTATGCCAACTCTCCTGCCATCAGTCAAATTTGTTGATGTCTGTATCATTTTCCAGATGAGGTGAAGGTTTAACAGTAGGGTAGGAGAAAGTGACATGGGAGAACTAAAAAAGCTAGGTAAGTCAATAGTTTGTTGAGCTACTTTGCGCTTCTCCTTAGCAGAATCAAGAATTAACTTCTTCTTATTCCCACTCTCATGATCTTCAGTGTTGGGTAGGGCTTGAATACTGACAGCAAACAGTTCCACAGCAGTATGTAAGGACTGAGGAGCGTGTCTAAAAGTATTCTTTGCCCTAATAGAAGTGTCAATAGGACTAGATGAGTATATTTTTTAATGAATGAAGTAAAACCAGCATAAACACTTTCTAAGTTCGTGTTAAATGGTTCTTATAGCCTCGATGATGACTTATTCCTACAGAAATAGCGTTGCAGGAAATGTTTAGAATCTCCATTATATACGCAGAAAAACTATTCCAACAAATTATGGAATCGTTTTGGCTGCGCCATAAAAAACGTGTGCGGAAACATGAAGAGAAGAAAATTAGTGCTTATTTGCACATGCAAAAAAACTTGAAGCAGAAGGTTGTTTTTAATTCTTAAAAAAGAAAATTTTTTTTGAAACTACACATTGCAATTAAAGAAGTAATTAAAAAGAATAAAATTCAAGATTACCAAATTACAACAGAAAAATATTTCAAACGGATTTGGGGGATAGTATCACAATAACATACTACCTAAGTACAAGACTTCAACTAAATCTTGTTTTTCATTCCTGAGAGAAGCAATCATAATAACTTTTGTGGTAATCTTAAATTCCTAACCAAGCCATTCAATTCAACTTCAAGGTAGTATTACTATTTGAAGCCAATGCAAAGTCAGTATAACTTGTGGATGTATCCTTGGACAATACTTCGACCAATAGTGAAGACAGGTGGGTCAAAATTGGTGCAGGAATATATTCTGACTTTAACACCCGACCAATAGTAGCCTCTAAATTAGGATAGTTTATCTCTTATCTAGTTTCTATAGTGTAATGGATGTCTTAAACAGGCAAAAATAGCAGTCAAGTTCATAATATTTTGGTTCTCTTCTTACTATGGAAGTATTAAATTGCAGTCCATGTTTGGCCCCTTTGGTCCACTGGGGTTGAAGCTTCTCATAAAGCTTGCACACTTTTTGTGAAGCCCACATCTTGCCTTCGTCACCCAATCGCATGCCATAATATGACCGTATGCTCTAGTACAAATCTGTGATGTTGCTTTTTTTTATGCACAGTGAAATATCCAAATGTAACAATATGAATCTACATAGCTTAAATACTTTTTTCCATGCGATTCCATTAGTCAGTAAAACAATATAATCAAACAGAAAAGGTGCTTAAATATACCATAGCTTACTGTAGGGTAGTTTGCAATACAAAATCAAAAATTTATTTTCTTTTTGTCAAATCAGTTCAAGTTTTCGAGATTCGAGGTTGTAAAAGAATTGTAATTAAAGCCCTTTAGTGCTAGTTATTATCTTTAATTTTGGATTTAGTGCTTTACAAAAAGCATGCATTTTATCTAACAAACTTCAGAAAATACAGATTTTACATTACACAAAAGCTAATCATGGATGAAGGGCCTATTTAGTGACTTTCTTCTGTGGTGAGTAGCCACCACGTCTCGTTTGAAACACTAACAGTAGTCAAGAAGAAAGTTCACATCCCATCGGCCTTGGTAGCATTCTTCACTGACACAAATATCCCGGTTGAAACTCTCTTCCTGTTCCTCACTTAAGTCTCTACAGTTCCAGGGAAATAGTCTAACCGTAGAAAGTGCATTTTCACTGACCCCTAATTATTGAAAGTTCTTCAAGAGTTCGTCGACTTCCTTCTGGTATTCTGCACTCCGTTTCTTTCCAAGAAAGGTTGTAATTACTGACTTACGCGACAGCCAAGCAGACAGCTCAACTTCATTCAACACATCATCGAGTCCTTCTTGAGTCCCCGTATCTGAGGCCCATCAAAAATGCCAGCCCTAAGCTTTTCAAAACTTATCTAAGGAACCTTTTGCTGAAAAAAAGTAAACCCTCTGCTTCCCTGTCCATTCCCTTTACAAAATTGCTCATAAGTCCCAGCTTGATATAAAAGGGTGGAGGTAATATCTTGTTTGGTTCAACAAGAGGGCGAGACCGACCATTGTGTGAACCAGGTTCCAACCCTTGTCTTGGCGGCCTATCTTGTCTGATATAATGCTGATCATCAGCCCTACTGTCCTACAAGCACAGAAAGCATGGATACTTTGTGTTCCCACCCTGTAGTCCTAAATCCAATCCAATAACCTTAAGATCTCCACATATCATGAACCATGGTCATGGTAGTTTAGAGCAGACAGCAACTGATCCATTTGTCGTTGGTTTCTTTCATTTGCACAAAATGACCAGTTGGAATAAAAGAGTATTTATTTCCATTATAAAGGAGAAATGCTTAGAGACCTACTGGACAAGTCAATCAAAAGGTCTCTATTCCGTAGCAACATTTTCCATCTCCTTTGATTTCATCAAATCAACAATGTTGTTACAGTAAACCAATCTCTCTGGGTTGTAAAAAAACTGTCTAAATTCTCTTTCACGCTCTCCATATCAGTAAAATGTTGTTCCAGGTATCAGGAAATTGCTTTCACGAAGATGTAAACCTAGAAGCTGTGCCGATTCCTTTGAGAGGTTTAGGTCTTGTGGTATGTTATTGAGATCTGCTTGTGTTAGAGGCACTGGCCGGTCATTCTCTGCTGGCATGTATTCTTCACCCCCTGCTCTGTCATATTTGTTATCAGATTCCGATTCAGAGATAGATTTCATTGCAACATCTGACTCGAGAACAGGTAGGTCTTGATCATGAGGAACTGGTCTTATAGCAGACGGAACATCAGAATTCTTAACACGATTCTTGTTCTTTCAATTGTTTCCTTGAACATTAGTTATGCAAAAAATAACAGTCTATCACATGATCTTTACCCTCTCTCAACACGAGGAACAGCAAATGATATACTTTTCCTTTTGTTATTTCTCCAATCACGCAAGTTCTCAACACATGCTTTGCAGCTAATATAGGGTGTAAATGGCTTGCCCTGGTCTCCAAGCTAAACTCCAAAGTAAGCATGATATGCCTCCTCCACAAAATCAGTTATTTTAGCAAGACGTCCAGGATGAATCACATTACCACATATAAAACAGGACCCGTCAAGATGATTTGTGCATTTGCGATCCATACTCTCTTGATCTAGAATAATGAATAGAAACTCTACATCTGTTTTTCCCAATGTTAAGTCACAGACTAAGCTCAGCTCTGTTAAACAATAAATGAACATCCAGTTGTAAACAGAAAACTTCCAGTTTCAGTTTCCTGAAGTTAAGGACAGAATCAGTTTCGGTTTCAGACTGAGGCTGCTCCAGTTTAATTTTCTATACAAAAACAAAGATTGGGCCAGCTACAGCTTTGCTTTTCTTGAACTGAGTACTATTCAAGGGTCAAAACGTCCACTAATCATATGTAAAAAACTTGACCCGACCAAATAAAATGGATGGTATTTCTGGATTCAGCGCACAAAAAAAAACACAAAAGATTTGAAAGAAAGTTTTTTAACGCGAGCCAGTGTTATGAAATGATTGATGGAACTGAGACACAAATATACTGATAAGTTGTGAATTTCACTGAAATTGGCAGGAAAGATGTGTGTGTCACCAATAATAAAAAGTTGGACTTTTTAAAACTTTGGTACAAAGCACATGGAGGCGGATAAAGCTGTTGTCAGTGCCAACAGTTCCATTGAAGTACTCGCAGCATTTAAGGAAGTAGGAGTTAGTCATTTGCACTGGTTATTCAGTAAGATCTATGTTACTGGTTCTATGGAAAATGACATTTTGAAATCGGTCTTCATTATTCTACAAAAAAGTTAAGATCTGTGGAATGTGAAAACCACAGTTAAACGAAAATCAGACCAATCTTTGTCTTTCTTTGGATTTTAGTCGTTGTTCAAATTCATCTCGGTCAGTAAAATAGTAAAGTAACAAATCAAAACAAATCTAATAACCCCGCAAAATTTGACTATCCCTCTTGTTATTTCTGTCTGCCTTTCTGGACTGATATCACCCGTGTAAGCAAGCTCTGTTCTAAGATGCAATTTAACAAAGTTTTCCCTCATATGAGGTAGAATTAAGTCATCTTCAAATAGTCCACTATTTTTGACCGCCATCATTGTTCCAGCATCAATCCGCAGTAATTTCAAGCTCATAAAACTCTATAAAAATCTTTTGAAACAAAATTCCTTCGCTACTCGTAATGAATTTGATACAGACCCTAGTTGTCTAAAGCTTAACCGTTTTTGCTTCTGGTGCCGAAATACTGTATCATCAGCTTTGGTTATCTAAAAGCTGAATAATGAAGTGGGTAGTAATGTTCATAGTTTCTGTAACACTTAGATTTTATATGAATGGGTTCTTAACCCAAGCCAACACCCCAACTTGGAGGACCAGGGATCACATTTAGTCTGGCTTCTCCCCTTCGATCTGTCTAGCATGGGTAGCCTTACCAGGAGCACAAGGCTCCAGCCAGCATAGCTCTTAGGATCAACAAAGCACGCACGTCTCTCAATCGCGACAAGATAGTGATTCTTTGGGAGGGAATAATAAAGTAGTGAAAACAAATTAAACAATGTCAAAATGGAACTTCATTGCTTTTTCACAGTACAATCAATCATAATTTTTACCCCTGCCTTTTGTGTGACCATGTCTTACCTTTATCTTCTTCAGTATGGATCCAAAATCCTCAAAATACTCATAAACTTTGTTGTGGGGTTTGACAGACCCTCTTTGTTTGATAATAACAACTTAAATTTGAACAACAACACCAGAATTTTAATTAGTTCACTTCGTGTATGTCTTTATAACAGCATGTAAACCCTTCCCATTATTATCCTATGATCTTTAAGTTATACCGTCCGTATATAAAACCGAGATTGGATTTTTTTGTCTAAAGCCAGTTAGTTAACATCCTACTAATAATTAACAAAATAAAGACAATTATATATCTGATTACTATGCTATATCCGCCTGAATACTTTTTGCGTGCAAGAAGTTGTGCGGAAAAGTAAGAATGAAAATAAAGAACATCTGACACTAAAATAGAGAATATAGCATTATAAAATCCTACATGCTGAAAGAACTAGCAGAAGTATCCGGCATGCTCGGGTAAAAAAGTGCAAATTACTAGGCTATTTCAAGCAAGTAATGCTTCTTTCCTGCTTTTGTTTCCATTGAGTCAAATGTACAAAATAAATTGACTGAAAATTCACATTTGAATAATTAAATGTTACCGAACTGAGATAGTGGTAGAAATACACCTGAATGCTGTTTCAACACAAATACTTGAACACGATTTGAAAACAATGAATACATATTCTTGAACATGGTTTAAACACAGTGAACAACATAACAGAATATAGCAAAACGAACCTCAGTGTTTCTGGCCATTACTACAAAGTAACAGTATTAATTTAGTTTTTTAGAACTTCTTGGTAAACAGTGTTTTGATTTTCCTTCATTCAGTGAGGATGAAAAGGCCTCTCTCACTGCTGACTCTTGAATATCCAACATAAATTTGACCATTAGAGAAACATGGTGAATACAGATCAAGTCCAACTACTTTCAATGACCTAGGAGGTCAGATCTGATGTGATCCGAAACCCCATTTGTGGGGTCGGGGAACATTCTTGGATTACAAATGGAAGTCTCTATCTTGCTTCACTGAGCCAGAAATGGACTCTCTAAAGACAAAATGGCCTCCAGCAGCCTCGAATAACCTCGGATGCCGGATTGCTATAGCCTATGTCCTGACCAGAGGCCACACGGTCTTCCATGCATAAAATCAGCTCAGCCGGTTCGGCCGTGATACGGCAACACACACAAACACACACACGAATACACAAACTGGATGTTATATATATAACATAAAAGTGTAAAATTACAGAATATTTTTGACGTCTATCACAAAGATGGGCTAGAAGGTGGATTAAAAGGAGTAAAATTAATGCCATTTTTTCCAACACTTCAGTTAGATATTCACAATGAAACATGTATGAAAATGCAGATAAAAACACTATTTTTTAACTATCTATCCTGATTCATACGCTTTTCAGTAAAGTCCTACTCCAAAAGCTAACAAAAAGCTTCGCTTCTGTTGATAAAAGTCTCAGCCTCCGGACTAACACCAGTGTAATTTTGGTATGATGTACTAAATTTGGTTTCTTTTTATTTCTATTTTGAATGTTTCTCGTAACAATTTTAATCAAAAGAACAGGGTAATTTTGTATATACATTTATTTCTGCAGGTATGCAATTTCCTATAAAATGATCCCCAGCGAAAAAGTTAAATTATGTTTGAATACTTTTGGCTAATGTCTCTTTTTATTGGTTGTCGATTTTCAAACTGATACGACACGAGTAGTTAATTAACTTCATTGAACTAACACATATCTAATTATCACTTGTAAGACAATTAAACTAGCCCCTCCCTGCACCAGTAAATTACTTTTAACTTCAGAATCTAAATCTAAACACGTGCCAAAAACACATGCTTAAAACATGTGCTCGAAACACATGCTGCAAGCACATGCTACTTTTATTTGTTACGTAATAATTACTTAGAGGAGAAAAAAGGATAATTTTCATTTCAATTAACTCTTATTCTAGGGCTAAGAAATTTGCTTGTATAAAGAGATTTCTATATGAATAAAATCTTTTTAATAGATCAGCATTTGCCACTATTTTCAAAAAGGTTTTTGTAACTTCCACAGCTTAGGAACATCCTATTCTTTTCACATGCTACTTGTCATAATTAATGATTTCATAGAATCATAAAGTTGTAAAACAGATCACCCAATTTGTTATAGGACTGAAATATGTAGAAATGTGTTTTATTCTGATACCTGAAAGGTCAGTTTATTCAAGGTGGAGCGATGTTTGGATCTTTACATTGTGATCAAATCACCACCATGACAGCATTGTGAAAATTGGCATGATTTTAGCCTCCTCTAAAATTGTTTCAGCTAATAAAGTGGGTCCAAATGTAAGAGGCAAGGCAAGCATCCTTCTTGCATCTAATATTGTTGTCTAAGCACTAGATATCACCAAAAAATAACTCGGTTTAACCTGTGTACTTTCGGTAAAGAATTATTAGTAGAGAACTTAAATATCTCAATTAAAATCACCTTTTTTCTGTCGAAAGCTTTATGCTTGTACTCGACTTGACCAAGACGTCAGAAGGTCAAGTGGTAGTTTATCATTAAGAAAAATATTAACGAAAGGAAAGCTAGACAATTTTTTGTCTAGCTTTGTCCTTTCAGCTGCGTTTTTCTCTCATTGAAAGAAATAGGTTACTTTTTTGTCCATTCTCTGACAGCTTGAAAGTCCTACTCCACATTCTCTTCAAGTATGACTTGGTCCTGCTGAGTTGCCTTGTGGCCAATATAAAATTACAAGGGAGTGTCATCAGCATAGACACTGATAAACTGAAGAAAGTTACCAGGAAGATGTTTAATGCTAAGAAAGAAGACAGTTAAACCAAGAAGGGAACTGGAGGAAACACTCCTTACCCTTCCACCAATACCATCATAAGAAAGCTTTTTAAAGAAAGCCAGCGTGCCACACCTTATCAAACCCCTTGGAAATATCAAAAGCAATAACACGCCTTTATCAAAGATGAATAGTTTCTGTAATTACATTCAAAATATTACCAGTGGAGAAATATCATACCTGAAACNCTTGTGGCCAATATAAAATTACAAGGGAGTGTCATCAGCATAGACACTGATAAACTGAAGAAAGTTACCAGGAAGATGTTTAATGCTAAGAAAGAAGACAGTTAAACCAAGAAGGGAACTGGAGGAAACACTCCTTACCCTTCCACCAATACCATCATAAGAAAGCTTTTTAAAGAAAGCCAGCGTGCCACACCTTATCAAACCCCTTGGAAATATCAAAAGCAATAACACGCCTTTATCAAAGATGAATAGTTTCTGTAATTACATTCAAAATATTACCAGTGGAGAAATATCATACATGAAACATGGACAGATATTCCTAGGCTACGCAAAACGTCCACCTGTATGTTGTTACTACGTAGTTCAAAGGCCTTACCAATGACAGAAGACGAACACATATGTGGGTATTTTTCAGGATTATGTGTGTTAACTACATTTGTGAAGACCGAAAGAACAAAAGAGACCTTCCATTAAGATGACAAATAAGACCCGGATAGAAATGGATTAAAGACTCTGGAGTGCAAAGAAGATAGCTCCGAAGCTCACACTTATAAACAACTACTAGGGAAAAAATTATACTAGTAGCTTTAGATTGATCAAGTCAATGTATAACCATTGCAATCAACTTTGGATTTATGAGTTCAAAATAGAGTTCAAAATCTTATCAGCTTTCGAATTCCGGCAAAAAAACACCAGTATCATTTAAAGCAGTTAATTATTTATATCAATCAACTTTGACTCGTGTTCATTAATATTTTTTATATAATTTAGTCTCTATTTTCCTGTAAATTATATTGACTAGGTGTTAAATTTTGTGCATAAGTGAACTTGAAATGTGTTGAAAATTTATCCGACAAATATTACATCGAGTAATAATACTGATTAATCATTTGAGTATTACCAAGCTTAAAGCAGGAGTGCAAAAAATGCAGTACAAACTAAAATAAGTACGTCTACTTTAATATTGCTTTTTTGTTGTCCTTCATTGAAGTTTACAGTAGCTGCACAATTTTCAGCTAAAAGTTTTTGTGTTTCCCATATTTCTTAAAGCTATTCTTGGGTTAATTTGTGAAAATTTTAAATAAATTCATTCTAATTAAACATTGGAAAAACACTTGCCAAAAAGTAGTTAAGTTGACTGGACACCCAATATATGATACTGTTGAGTAAAACGATGCTATTAGGCAGAGTGGGGAAAACATGGAAATTCAAAGCTATAATCAAATTCCAAAACATCATAGTCTTGTTGTTTCGTAGAGATTTTTCCTGTGTGACGATTTTCAAAACAACTAAGAAAAAGCAAGCAACTATAAACTAAGTATTGTAAAGCAATCTGAAAGAAGTATAGAGGCATTCTCTAATGCCTGTTGTAAAGATTTTTTGTTTTCTGAAGAGTGTTAAAGTCTGAGTAGAGAAAAAATTAACCAAAATGCTAAAATTAATAATTGAATATATATGAACAGATAAATAGAGGCCACCACAAAATATTGCAACTAATTTTCTGACAGAATCTGAACTGATAACTGCGATGACTGATAGGGAGCTCTGTGCCTCAGAATTTATTCATGTTTCACCAGCGCTTTCTGGCATTGGATGATTAAGAAGAAGAGGAAAAGGAAGAAGTAGTTCTGTCTTCACCATTGTCGGGCTTGGTGGTAGTGTAAACCCCATATTCTTATGCAATATGTCGTTTTAATTTCCGCGTTACGCTCTAGAATTTTATGCCCTACTTTATATATTGAGCACTCTTTTATAGAAAACTCAATATCTTAACACCGTGATAATTTATTTATTTATTTATCCATCTATTTATTTGGGGTTTTTTGTTTGTTTGTTTGTTAGTGTGTTTTTGCCTTAAAGAGGGCTTCGTTTGAGATTTAAGGCTTCCATGACAAGATGTACTGAAGAATACCGAGATTGGTGAAAAGCTGTTTGGGTCTGTTTGGAGATTTCACTCGTAACCCGTATATTACATCTTTGAAAACAAGCCCTATTCTAATATTCTTCCAACCGGTGAGGTAACAAACCATTAAGATCAGGTCCTCGTGGATGGAATGTAAATTACACAAGTTATTTTCATGCGTGTGCAAGCACTTTAAAACGAGGAGCCCAAGCAATAGAAGCGTAATAAATTATGAAAAAGTAGCAATTAGAACTGTGGTGTACGCTTCGAGTTATCTGGGTGGGAATTTGGGCAGAGCCCTTCCAAATTGCAAACTTTAATGTTACAGTGGATGGAAAAGTACATTAATCTTTTTGGGGGGTTAATATCATTTCCCTAGCAACTGGGGCTCAGCCGGTATTAATCTCTCTATTAAAGACATTTATGTGAAAGAAATTAAAATAGTAGGAGAGAGAAATGTTTGAAAAAGTGAGAAAAAATGTATGCAGAAGAGCTAGAGTTACAACCACTGGTAAAGAGTTTTCCGAAAAGTGTAATATCAACTTCCTCACAAAAAAGGAAAAACAAAAACTGTTCTACATTCTTTGATCAGTAAATTGTCCTAGCAATTTTCGTAGATTTTCAGAAATAATGAATTCGCAACAGAGATCATATCAAGCTTCTCACTATAATTATAACAAAAAAATTAGGCGCCCAACATTTAAAATTTTGAGTTCAAAAGTTGTTGAAGGTCTTGATTTGCTTTGTCAATGAAAATGTTCTCTCAACTACAGCAGTGGCACCTGATTTGACTGCTATGAATTTACATAGTTTTAGTATACTTTCTATCAAAATCCATCTTTCCTCCAGTAATAAGGAAACTAATACTAAGAGTAAGTTAAACTTTTCTCTTTGAACTCTACGATTGACGTCTGTTCTTCTACCGAAAACTGAGTGAAGCAGTGCTACTAAAGAAATCCAGGGGTTTTTTCTAATTTTGTTTGGATTTTCTGGGGGTGGTTTAAGCCATTTATCCCCTGTAACTGGAGCTCAGACTGTGGCCTTAACAGGGACTTTCGTTTTGCCAGTGAGGAATTTCTTGGCAGGGTGCCCTTCCTGACGCCAACTAATGGATTTTTCTACTAACATAATCCAGTGATATGTGTTAGTTGTCCAGAATAATCCAGTTGTTTTGTGTTTTTTTGGTATGTTTTCTGATCAATAATAAATAGTATAATATTACATTATTATACAGGATTTTGTCGTGTATGTCATGACTGGAACCCTTACTTTAATTTTTCACTATTAATTCTGATCTCTCTGAACAAATCTTCGACCGACATTGTAATTGATGATTGCAGGAGTTTTTATTATTATTATTATTATTATTATTATTATTGAGTGGTGGAGCAATACGAGCCCATGGGGGACTCAGGGGTAGAAACCCCAGCAAACCCATCCGACTACCAGCCCGATAAGGGTAAACTGGGTGCATGCATCACACCCAAGTGTGTGCGATATTGATGTACATAAAAAAAACAGCACATGACCTTGCAGTTGGGGCCTGTTTAGGTTTCCCAGTTTAGGTGACCCATTCTGCTTAAAACGGTCTCCGTAGCGAGGCTTCACCCAAGACCTTAGGACTAAGTAACAAAGTAAGAACTCGGTACTCAGCCCTTCAGAACAAGAGATCCACGCTCACGACACCTAGATATGATGCTCCCCCACTACTCCCGCCCGTTAAACAGAAATGCATGATGTGTCAGCCCTTTTGGGACATGCACAACCGGTTAAGGTCAGGCAACTGACTGGCAAGTCTGCGGTTTGA
>RDPX01000440.1:381245-393749 GCA_003991215.1 Morbakka virulenta | reverse complement strand
CCTATTCTTTTCACATGCTACTTGTCATAATTAATGATTTCATAGAATCATAAAGTTGTAAAACAGATCACCCAATTTGTTATAGGACTGAAATATGTAGAAATGTGTTTTATTCTGATACCTGAAAGGTCAGTTTATTCAAGGTGGAGCGATGTTTGGATCTTTACATTGTGATCAAATCACCACCATGACAGCATTGTGAAAATTGGCATGATTTTAGCCTCCTCTAAAATTGTTTCAGCTAATAAAGTGGGTCCAAATGTAAGAGGCAAGGCAAGCATCCTTCTTGCATCTAATATTGTTGTCTAAGCACTAGATATCACCAAAAAATAACTCGGTTTAACCTGTGTACTTTCGGTAAAGAATTATTAGTAGAGAACTTAAATATCTCAATTAAAATCACCTTTTTTCTGTCGAAAGCTTTATGCTTGTACTCGACTTGACCAAGACGTCAGAAGGTCAAGTGGTAGTTTATCATTAAGAAAAATATTAACGAAAGGAAAGCTAGACAATTTTTTGTCTAGCTTTGTCCTTTCAGCTGCGTTTTTCTCTCATTGAAAGAAATAGGTTACTTTTTTGTCCATTCTCTGACAGCTTGAAAGTCCTACTCCACATTCTCTTCAAGTATGACTTGGTCCTGCTGAGTTGCCCTGTGGCCAATATAAAATTACAAGGGAGTGTCATCAGCATAGACACTGATAAACTGAAGAAAGTTACCAGGAAGATGTTTAATGCAAAGAAAGAAGACAGTTAAACCAAGAAGGGAACTGGAGGAAACACTCCTTTAAAAACCTTTAAAAAGATAATACAGGTTACAAACATCAGTTTCAGGTTAAAAACTTTTGAGTGCTTATCCAATAACTTACGTTTTGAAAACATTTAAATAAAAATTTAAAAGAAAATAAGCAAGGCTTAAAGAACCCCATCCCTCAGCAGCTCATATTCTCCGCAATTGATTCATACTCCTCCTCCTTTGGTTCCATATCCTGATAGATCGTTAACGATCATGACTTTCCACAAATTCCTGTCCTTTGCAGCCCTCAGTAGCTGAAGCTCGCTTTTTGTAAACCATGCTCCGATGCTTCCCATGAATGTGATTCTTGGACTTCCCTTGCTTCGTTTCTCCTTAATCTTTCCTGTCAATTTCAACACATCTAGCTCCACTTTCCTCATTATATACCCCAGGAATGACAACTGTCTTTTTCGAATGATAGACAATAGCTTTCTCTTTCATTTTGCTCTCCTTAGAACAACTTCGTTGGTAATGTGCATTTATATAACTTGTTCCGAAAGGATTCTCATTAAAATATAACATTTCTTGTACCTGAATCCTGGACGAAACCAAACGGTTATTTCCTGGCCTTATTGGCTTCCTTGCTCTTGCCAGTATGACTGACATAACTACTCTAGTTATATGACTCACTAAACTGATGGTTCTATGGAGCTCAGATTCGCCAGCACCAGGATTCTTGGGCAAAACGATGAACACAGACTTGCTCAAATCTGAGGAGATTTCTCCGATGACATTTATATCATTGAGTAGTTCCGTGACTCTGCATACCCCAAACTCTTCTGCTGCCTTTATGATTTTGATACATATTCTGTCTGGACCAGAGGCTTTATTTGGCTTTATCTGGGTAATAGCTACTTTCATTTCACATGGTAGAATCCTGGAACCATTGATGGACTTCTTGATGGTCAGCTTGTCTTCCCTTGCAGCTGTGAATAGTTCTTCAACATACTCTGCCCATCGCTCTGTTAGCTTTTCCTTTTCCATGATCACAGATCCATCTTTTGTCTTAATCCATCCGCTTGAAGAGCAGAGGCTCTTTCCTGCCAATGCCTTAATCCTTTTGTGTGTGAAACTAGGATCAGAGATCTTACAGCCTTTAATCTCTTGACACTGTTCATTTATGAATACTTCCTTCGCTCTTTTACAGGCGTTTCTTATGTAATGGTTCAAGGTTTTATATTGGATTGAATCTTTTTCCAATTTTTTTTATCTTTCTTTGATCTTTTTAGAATTTCTACTTTCATTCAAGTTTGCTTTACCTCTTGTCCTTTGGGTTGGACAAATTCTTTCCTTATTTCTACTATCGATTCTGCAGTCTGAATGTATATCTGGCTCTAAACTCCTGGTTTTCACACAGAATATTCCATTGCAGTTCTGCATCACAGGTTGTCAGCTTTAATCGATGGAGTTTCAGTTTGACTGTACATACCACAGGATTGTCGTCACTCCCGCAGTCTGCTTCTGGGTAGGCATTCGCTTACTGAACTGCATTTCTGAAACGATCGTCGATTGTAGCATAGTCGATTTGGTTTTTATATCTGTCTCGGGTCTTTCCATGTCCACAGGTGTCTATTATGATTTTTGAACCATGTGTCCATAATCACCTGATCATGTGCTGTACACCAGTCTACCCATTTTTCTACCCTTTCATTCTGCAATCCTAGACCATGCTTCCCTACTATATTTTCTACTTTTTGACTTCCAACATTTGCATTCAAGTCTAACATCACTATGACAACATTTGAGGTTTACGCTATCTCATAGCTTCTTCACATTGTTCATAGAACATACCAATGTCCTCATCGTTACTGTCGGCTGTTGGTGCATACACTTGAATGACCGATAAATCAAAAGGTTGCCCTTTCAGCCTGACCAACATAACTCTTTCTGAGAGGGTACGATATCCTAAATCACATTTACTCAGTTTCTTGTCCAGAATCATAGCAACTCCTTTTTTATGTATATCTCCTCGAGAATAAACATTTTTTTAACCTTCCATGAAAAAACATCCTGCACCTGACAATCTTGAGTTGAGTGAGAGTATTGATGTTCAACCTTCCCATTTCCAACTTCACATTTTCTAATTTTCTTGCTTGATACAAAGTGCGTTTATTCAATGTTCCGATCGGTAGAGTGGATTTGTTTCTGACAGAGGGCCTCACAGCGTTCCGACCGAGCAAGGGGTTGGTGGCTGTATTATCATCAACTCCATTTATGCTGTTCAAGTTAGACGTTAATCTGTGTATCTTCATGAATATTATTGGCAAGATACAGTGGTGGTTTGCCATTGTCTTCCACTGGCTGATGACTACATATATCAAGGTCTCATTCGTCCCCTCAGCATACCGCGATGCACATGTACGTTTCGCCTTCGTTCCTGTTGGTCTAAGTAGAGACTCTTCCGCCAACCCTGCCGTTTCCTGACTTCATGGACTTCAGTGCAAGACATACACTCATCCCCAGCAATAAGTTACTGGCTACCCTCATGTTGTTTAGCCCACCAGCTGAAGCGATTTACTGGAATATGGCCGCTGCTGCACTCAAGCAGCTACTTGTAACCAGACATGAGGGTTAGGTACCTTCAGAAAAACCAGTACGATCATCTACCGGATGGGAGCTGATTGTTGCTACTGAATTGTACTCCATCTCATGCTTACATATTTCACTTCATATCTTAAACAGAACAAATATTACTCTTTAAGGAATACACTTTACGAATACGCTTTACATAAATATATACCTATAAAAACACATACTCCAAACACCATGCTTGGTCTCCCAAATTACCAAGGTAATAAATCCTTTCAACTCTCCTCCAAACCTACCTTGCTTGCGTATGATAGGGTGCCAAGAAACGAATTATGGCATTCCATGAGAACATCCGGAGTAGAGAAAAGTATGTAAGGCTAATAAAAGATATGAACAGGGACAGTGAGACAGCCATAACAAGTGCTGCAGTGATGACTGACTGGTTCCAAGTAAAGGTTTGACTACATCAGGGATCAGCCCTAAGCCCCTTTCTATTAGCTATAGTCATTGACCGACTCACGGATGAAGCCCGGAGAGAAGCACCATGGACAATGCTGTTTGCCGACGACATTGTGCTATGCAGTAAGACAAGAAATGAAAGAGGAATGAAAGTAAACAGAGCAAAACCAGAATATCTGGTCTTGAATGGGAAAAAGGTTGATGAGATAAGCATGCAAGGATCAGATGTAAAGAGGCCAGAAGACCTCAAATACCTGGGATTAACAGTACAGTGCAATGGGGGTGGGGTGCAAGTTAATAAGAGAATGCAAGCATGTTGGGGTGGATGGAAGAAGGTTACAGGCGTACTGTCTGACAGAAAGTTACCACCAAAAGTGAAAGGGAAAATATATAAGACGGTAGTGCGGCCAGCTTTACTGTATGGGCTTGGGTCAGTGGCGACAACAAAGAAACATGAAGCAGAGTTGGAGGTTGCAGAATTGAAAAAGCTGACGTGAGCAGTCTCATGAGTCACAGGAGCCACACGCCTGGATAAAATCAGAAATGAGAACATCAGAGGTACAGAGGAGAATGTTAGACATAAATCTGCCAGGGAGGAGGAAGAGAGGAAGACCAAGGATACGCTACATGGATCCAATAGAAGACGACATGACGTGGATTGGAGTGAGAAGAGAAGTTGCAGTCGACCGCACAAAATGGAGGCGTATGATAGGCTCTGGCGACTCCTAACAAGTAGCAGCCAAAAAATAAAGAAGAAGAACTTCCCTCTTTAGGATTATGACTTTATTACTTATGTTTCTATTTTGTCGTATAGATATTTCACATTCTTTAACTAATAAAAACATTGGAATAGTGAAAGAAGGACATAATTGTTTATGTGAAACATCTTTCTCGTTGTTTCGACGAGATCATCAGAGACGTACCACGCAAAACCAAATGTGTGGATGACACAGCCATGTGGAACGAGAATCTGGAAGACCACTGCTGGAGGGTCATTGACTTCCTTGAGCTCCTGGGCAAAAGGGGCATCGTCCTCACCGAAGCAAAATTTCAATTTGCACAACAAAAAGTACAATTTGCTGGTTTTGAAGTAACAGAAAAGGAGATCTGACCATTAGAAAAATTCATCTCAGCCATCCGAAACTTTTTGATCCCCTCCAAGTTAAGCGACATAAGATCTTGGTTTGGACTGGTCAATCAAGTGTCTCAGTATGGGAAGGTAACAGATCTTATAGCACCATTCAAGGTGCTCCTGAGCCCAAAATCAAAATTTGAATGGTGTAACGAATTAGATGCAACATTCCAATTGTCAAAAGACGGTATTGTCAAAAAATGGTGTGGAGATATTTGACATGAAGAAGCAGACTTGCCTCAGACCGGACTGGTCGAAAACAGAGATTGGATTTTTTTGTCCCAGAAGCATTGTCTCTGCTCTTCTATCATCCCAGATTGCTGTAAAGGAGGGTGGAAGATCACAATTGCCGGAAAAAGTTTCCTGGAACCCGCAAAAACTCGATACGCCTAGGTGGAGGGTGAGGCTTTAGCAATCGCATGGTCACTGAAGCAGACATGATTTTTCACTCAAGGATGTGACAGTCTTGTGGTTGTGGCAGACCACAAACCCTTGGTTAAATTATTTGGTGACCGCAAGCTTGACGAAATTAGCAATCCACGTCTCTTCAGACTGAAGCAACGCATGTTACCATTGAGATTCACCATCCCTGGAACCAGCTATTACTTCTCAGACGCAGCATCAAGAAATCCAGTCAGCAATCCAGACGAAGACATCGGTTCAGAGTTGTCCGCCATCTTCATCACAGAAATTAATACCATCCGTGTAATCACATGGGATGTTGTCAAGAAAGAAACCGCAACCGACCAAACAATGACAGAGCTTCTTAGCATCATTGAATCTGGATTCCCGTTCAAGAAAGCAGACCTGACTACCAGCCTTCAAACCTTTTGGGATCATCGTACCAGTCTATGGACCATGGATGTAGTCGTTCTAATGAATAATAGAGTTGTCATCCCACCCAGCCTTCGTAAAGAGGTCTTAGAAACTCTCCATGCAGCTCACCAAGGTACAACTGGTATGAACGAGAGGGCGAAGTCTGTTGTCTTCTGGCCGGGGATCACCAACGTTATCAGCATGATGTGGGCAAAGTGTAGCTCATGCAATAAGATTGCTCCCTCCCAGCCTCGTACTCCTCCAGTCAAACCTGTGATCCCAACCATCCCATATGAAGCCATTGCATGCGAGTATTTTTTATTTCATGGCTGGTACTACTTCGTGGCAGCTAACTGCGTATCTGGTTGGACGGAGCAAAGTCGATTGAAAGCTACCAATGGTAACTCTGGCTGTGCAGGTCTCCGCCGAGCTCTTCGCTCACTCTTTGCTACCTTTGGAGTACCAATTGAAATGGCTGGCATGGGGGACCCGAGTTTGTGGCAAAACAGACTGAAAACTCCCTTCAACGCTGAGGCGTCCACGACGGATTATCATCAGCCTACTTCCCATCCTCCAATGGAAGAGCTGAACTTGCCGTTATATGACGAAAACGACTGCTTGTGAAAATGTCGGACCAGATGGCAACTTGAACACCGATAAAGTTATCAGAGCCCTGCTTACACAGAGAAGCAGGCCGGATCTTTTCAGCAAGCTTCCTCCTGCCCAAGTACTCCGAGACACCCTGCCATACATCAACAAAGATATCAACAGTTTCACCAACCGACAAATCAACAGTCAGTGATGGCATAGGTGGAGAATCAAGGAGGAAACGATGAGACAAAAGTATGACAGTTCCTTGCATATCTTGCTGAACATTCGCGATCCATACCATCTCTGCAACTTGGTGACCGCGTCTTCTTACAAGATCAGACAGGAGCGTCACCACGCAAGTGGGACCGAACCGGAATGGTAGTGGAAGTGAAACCGAACGACTAATACCTGATCAAAGTACTTGGAACTCGACGTGTGACGTTGAGGAACAGGCGATTCCTTCGCAAGATACGAGAGTCTTCCTTGCCATCTGATGCTATCAAACCGAAGCAGCAAAGCTTGTTCGACCTATCTGAGAAGAACCGGGTCTCAGTTCCGGCTCAGCATATCCTTCTGAAGAATCCAGCGCCCACTAAGTAACGAACAGCGACCCAGACATGTCACTGCGAGAGGACAAATCCCTAAGTTTGGAGAAAGATGATCCAGATGATTCAAACAAAAGCGAATTGACATGCAGCACGAACCTCCGTTCACTGTGCGATCTGGAGGATGGGGGGGGGGGGGGGAGAGATGTAGGATTATAACTTTATTACTTATGTTTCTCTTTTGTCGTTAGATTTAGATTCAGAATTCTTTTATTCATCATCGCTTTTACAAATCAAAACATGGAATACAGCACAATAATGAATACATGTAAAAATGCCAAAGTATTACCCAAATATTACCCAACAAATGTCAGCAATAACATTAGCAAGTAATAAATACTGTCATGTAAAGAAGTATACAATACTGGATATTGCAAATTATAATAAATTACTAACAAACTTAAAACTACAATGACATAAGCTTTCTGTAAGTGAGTATTTATTCGCCACTAAAAAAATACACAAAAAATGTACAAAGGTAAAAACTAAAAACCTAGTACATGACGTCATTACAAATAGTTAAAAAAATAAGAGTTAACAGAAAGAATAAAAACAAAACATCCAAGCGGGACAGTATTCTGGAGAAACGGTGGCAGGGAGAAACGGTGGCATTATGGCTGTGATGATGAATGAGGTTAACACCGAAAACTTAAAGATGTTAAAAAATATCTAGGCAACTTATTTCCATGGTGGACCCTGACCCTGTCATTTAGATACTTTACATTCCTGAACTCATAAAAACATTGGAATAGTGAAAGAAGGACATACTTGTTTATCCTCCAAAACAGAGAAAATTCAAACTTTATTGTCAGCCATCTTTTCTCTCGAAAGGCTCTCTGGGATATGTTTAGGTAAGCAAAAAAGAATCCTTTTGTTTGGCGCCATTACAAATATTTCGGGTTAAAATTTTTCTCGACAGCAGATCAATACGGAGGAAGTAAATACTATATTCATAATCTTGGCTGGATAAGTGGAAACATACTGTTCTCAGTTATTATAATAGAATCGTAAACGTATTAGAAAAGGAAATAAAAAACATACATTTTTTGGAGTGAAATAGAAGTGTCAAACCTCGAGGCCAGCTGCTAATACTCTTTGTTTTGAACATCAAAGCCAAGAACTGCCACACAAAAGTATATTAGCTAGGAATGGAGTTCACAGCCACAAGTGCTTGTAGTGAAGTAAACTATGGACCTCTAAAGACCTGGAAGTCAGTTTTAAGCAGTTATCCATGCCCCCTATCGAATAAATTTGTTTTTGGGTCAAGCTTGCGAAGTCGAAGTAGAGCTGTTGTGAAAAATCTTATCCACTGAAGACGTTGACAAAAGCACGGATTTTGATTATTGGGTCTGTTTAATTGCTGTGTACAACACCTTGTATATTCTTTGCAACATTGCTATTGAATATACATTTGGTATTCCTTGTTCCTGCTGTCTTAAACGACGCTCAATATGAAGTTACTGGAGAATTCTAAGTTGGATTCCTTGAGCACTGCCCTGTCAGTTGCTGTGGAGAACATCCGAATTATTGGGAGGTGCGTAGATATATTCCTACCTGTCCATTAAAGTTAAGTTGTAATTTACAAGTAAACCCGCAAATTTCTTTTCTTTACAAAAAGCCAGCTGCAAACGCTCATTCAAAATACAGCTTTCTTTATGTTTTATTTTACAATTTGTTTTGCTTCTTGATCTCAAATTTAATCAAGATGCTATAGACACCATATAATAATGTTTAATGTTATCAGTTCTTAATAGAAGCCTTTAATGTCTTTATAAACAAACACACACACACATGTATGTATATATGTATGGAAAGGAATGTCGTATTGTTAACCGCAGCCAAAATGTTTAAACTTCTTTTCATACTTTTTCCTAATACTAAAACAATATACAACAACACAGAATTAGCTACCCCATCACAACTTGGTTTGTAAATATAAATGTGTATATAGAGAGTGATGCACCAAACATATATGTTAAGTTAGCTCAGCTAGCTGAAAAAATATATATATATATATATGTGTGTGTGTTTGTGTATATATGTGTGTTTAAATTTATGTTAGGGTAAAATGAGCATTAGATTAAGGGGGTGTTGTAATTTTAAGTAGACACTAAAGGTTAAGGATGGAGTGATGCACCAAACATATGTGTTCTGTTAACTCGGTTTTCTTACTTAAAACCCCTTATATCTAAAGTGTTTTTTTTTATTCGTAGCATTGAAAGTTATTCTTGCAAGATGACTGGCCAAGATAAAAAGTTGTACAAACTTTTGAATTCAGATGGTCATAGCCCAGGGGAAATGCAAGCTATGTCTCTAGCTGAATCACAGCTTCTTAGTGTATCACCAGGATATGGTAGCTACACAAGATCAAGGACCAGAAGCCAGAGCTCAGAAGGAGAGGAACCTGGAGTTCTTCCTGCAACATGTAGCCGTAAAACTTTGTTTTATTTGATTGCAACACTAAATGCAAGTTTTTCAGATTATGATTTCAGCAATGCTAAAGCAGATGAATTCAGTAAAGAACCTAATCTGCCATGGGTAGTGAGTACAGTGAATAGTAACCTGTCAACGGCAATGGGTGAGTCATATGCAAAACTTTCAACCCACATGTGGTCAAGCATTGATGAAGAAATTGACTTACAAGATTGTGATATCTACAGGTAGAAACCCTTTATTTGGTTTTGATATTCTACAGCAGCCAAAATGCCATTTATTTATGAGATATTTTTCCTATTACTGTAGGGTTTGCAACAAGTTTGTGTATTTAATGCTCATATCAATCATTTGACACTGCATCTTCAGTTTATGTCTGGCCTGTTGGCCTGAATTGTTCTGTCAGTTTTTATTGAGAAATCCCATACTATACTTGCTTTTGGTGTATCAAATACTGGTAAGGGATTGTGTTGTTATTACAGTGGCCACTGCCTAATGTCCCAGTCCTCAGGAAACAAAAAAAGTGAGATCTTAAGCAAATGGGATCTTAACCAAGTTGGAATTCTGTACATGTATTAACAATAAGTGATTTAGGAGAAAGAACCGTCTTCTTTTTGATGAACTCAAGCAGCATAACACCAAGATCCTTGTATTCATTAACATGCTTCAGTGTTTTTATTTTTGGTTTTGGTTTTTTATTTTTGTTTTGTTTATTTGCACACTGGATCAGTTCAACATTGCTTAGAGTTTCACAAATCTCTAGATCTTTGTCTTGGTCAACCAACTCAGTGAACTGTTCTTTGGTCATGTTTTCTGGAATGGGTGGGGGATTTTCTTCCAGAACAGTTTGGCTGACTTTTCTCCAGGCTGTGCTCAGCATATAGATAGTATCCAACAGAGAGATGGCTTTTGCAAGGCTGCTGGCCTTCTTCGTGACATTGCTACCTAACTGGTTAATTATCCTTCTGTTCAAGAGTCCTCTGTAGTGTCCTTTTAAATTGTGTATGATCCCTATGTCCATCAGCCGAATGTCTGATGTTGTGTTGGGTGNCAACCAACTCAGTGAACTGTTCTTCTGTCATGTTTTCTGGAGCAGGTAGGGTCCACAAATCTCTGGATCTTTGTCTTGGTCAACCAACTCAGTGAACTGTTCTTTGGTCATGTTTTCTGGAATGGGTGGGGGATTTTCTTCCAGAACAGTTTGGCTGACTTTTCTCCAGGCTGTGCTCAGCATATAGATAGTATCCAACAGAGAGATGGCTTTTGCAAGGCTGCTGGCCTTCTTCGTGACATTGCTACCTAACTGGTTAATTATCCTTCTGTTCAAGAGTCCTCTGTAGTGTCCTTTTAAATTGTGTATGATCCCTATGTCCATCAGCCTAATGTCTGATGTTGTGTTGGGTGGTAAGAAATGAATTGTGTTGTTGCTGAATGCAATGCCTCCAGGATGTGCTGAGCAATTATCTAGCAGCAATAAAATCTGTTGGTAGCTGATCTCAAGTTTTCTGTTCCAACATTCGAGATGATCCCTGAATATTTCTCCCGTCATTCTTGCATTTACTGAGTGCTGATATGTAATAGGAAGTGAACTCATGTCTTTTGGAAATGCCCTGAGTTCCTTTGCTTTTCCCATAACCATTTATTTTTATTTTTCCATTCAAGCCATGTTGGTACAAACCAACACAGTATATCTGTCTTTTGCCTTCTTTCCCCCATTAATGTCTCAGAATTAAACATTTAGCTGTGGCCTGGAAGACCTTTAAAATATACTCATGTTTTGTTGGCATTGAATATGTCTTCTGCTTTTTTAATGTTTGGGATGATTGATGATCTAAACTCTTTGGATGCTGCAATGTCTAGTGCTTGCATTTTAATTTTAATCCATGCCTGGTTTTGAATGTATTCAACCATCAATCAGATGGTTCAAACTCATTCCCCATTGCTGCAGCCAATTCAGTGGCCTTTGTTTTCCAAATAGACAAGGAAGCAAGCACTAGACATTGCAGCATCCTACAGATCGTCAATCGTCCCAAACATTAAAAAAATTCAGAGTAGAAGACATAACGGGAGTTATGACAAAGGGAGCTTATTTTTGAGATCTTCTAGACCGTGGCTGTACGTTCTGAGACATTAAGTGGGGGGGAGAAGGCAAAAGACAGATGCACTGGGTTGGTTTTTGATAATTTCATAATCACCTTTCAGACCTTATTTGTTGGTGATGTTTACATAAAGTTTAAAAAAGTAGTAGTAGGACTTTGTTATCCATTATTGACCTGCTGTCATGAGTCGTCTGATTAACTAAATTTATGATGCCACCACAGGTTATTCAAAGAATGGAAATTGGTAAGTTTGGTACCTCCAAAATCTGCATAACTTGGCCGAAGGTCTACCTTTATACCACTGTAGCAAAGGTCACCAAAACCAGAGAGAGCTTCCAAGAGCAAGCATCATTGATCAGCTATGTGTGAAAAGAATGCAAGTGTTTAAAGAAGAAGTTGATGATGCTTTGCACTTGTGGGTTAAACAAAAACTTGATCAAGATACATGATTGGTGCTCGCGTTTGAATTTTAATCCATGCCTGGTTTTTAATCTATTCAACCATCAATCAGATGGTTCAAACTCATTCCCCATTGTTGCAGCCAATTCTGTGGCCTTTGTTTTCAAAAGAGGCAGGTTTACAATCTATGAACTGTATTTACAAGTGATTCTATGTCTCCTTTACTCTGTCCGAATAACTTAAGGTCATCCATATACAGAAGGTGATTCAATTTTGGATGGTTCTTTCCCAAACTATATCCTGCTTTCATCTTTCTCAAAATCAGTGACATTGGTATGAGACAGATAACAAATAGGAGTGGCGAAAGGCTATCTCCTTGGAATATTCCACGTTTGACGTTGACAACCCCTAATACTTTATCTGCTGCATTCAACTATACCTGCCATTTTTTCATACTCTTTTCAAGTGCGTTCATAATGTTATCAGCTGCCCCAATCAGTTGTAGGCTCTTTAGAATCCACGAGTGCGGCACCATGTCGTATGCCTTTTTATAATCCACGTAAGCCATAGCTAAGTTAGTGTGTCTTCTTTTACAGTTTTTAAGCACCATTCTATCAATAAGTAATTGATCTTTCGTTCCACGTGTCT
>RDPX01000440.1:332359-367467 GCA_003991215.1 Morbakka virulenta | reverse complement strand
GGATGGCTAGATGTGGAACTATAGTTTCTGTTTGGTTTCTTCCATCGTGCACTTGAATGTTTTAAAGTCAATGTTCATTTCTTGGCCTAACCTTTCTGTCCATTTTAAAATAGTGACATACACATAGTGGCTTCTCACTTTGTATGCTCATTAATCATAAAATGAGTTGTTTGGTTATTATGTGATTATATGACGATATTTATATGATATATTTATATTACGCTATTTTTAGCTCTATTCAATTGAAAACTGACTAAAACTTCCAAAACAATTTTCTATTTACGATTAAAACACAGTCTATGTACGTATTGGATACGTTCTGTCTTAAAATCCGGTATGATCTACCCATTAAAGATGGTAAAAGACACTACCTGTGCCACGCCAACTCCATTCTTTAATTCCTTGCTTAACGACTTTCCTGTTAATATTTGGTCAAGATTTAGTATACTTACCTTCCACTGGATCTTATTTTCCATTAAACTGTCTGCAATTCTTTTTAATTGGTTTATTGTTCAAACTGAAGCATAAACATATGTTTAATACTTAAAACATTTACTTGGATTCCCTTGAATCCCACTGAACGTTTGTCGTTAATTGTTGTCTCACATTTTACACCTTATTTTCTCTACATCTGTGTAACTCTATGGAACTGATCAAGGCGTGTAAAAAGCCATAATCACATTAAAGAGTTATTTGTGACTCTCTTCAATGAGACTGATTAGCAATTTTGAGGCATGATGACTTGTGTCATTAGCCGTTACGGCTAAGTTGTTTCTTTTTGTGCTTTTCGTTTAGAAGATCTTGATATTTAGTGAATATGGTATACACACGTGTGTATATATATATATATATATATATATATATATATATATATATATATAAATCAATAATTTAATAGTACAATTTTCACTTTGATTCCTGGCCACTTCCTATTGTTAACTCTAGTTTTGAACGCAACTCTTGACTGCTCAGAATTTAGTATGCTTTCACACAGTGGTTTCAAATCCTTGAAGAAAAGAAGACTATTAATTTTCAGTAAATAGACTGTGTTAAAAGTTATACACTGTGTTTAATATTTGAAGGTAGTTAATCATTGAAACCTACAGTCATCATGCATTCTTTTTCTTTTGCAGGTTGACGCCTGTTTTTGCACTTTGAGTTGGCCGGGTTTTTTTAAAAGACGATGGCCAGTGCTATTATGTATGAAAACGTGGTATTTGTCATTTTTAATTCATATAAAGGTTACCTTACTTTACATACCAATTTAAGCAGAATCGGTTGTAGAGGCATGCATTAGTAATATTACCTATTGTTTACAGTTTCCTTTAGAAATCGTGTTTCTCACTTTCTCTTTCTCACTCAAACACCTATGTTTGAGTGAGAATAAGTGAGAAAAATAGCATGATTTATAGCCACAGTAGTAGCAGTAAGCTTGGAGCATATTTTACAAGACAGTGACCCCATTAACAATGACCGGCAAAATGGCCTATCATTTATTACTTTGCATAGGATTTTTGTTGTAGTATTCCAGTTGCTTAACAATGTAATTACAAGGGGGTCCGTAAAATATATAGGAGGGATTTCAATAATTTTTTGGATTGGTGCTTTCCTCTTCTTTGGAAGTTGATGTATTGTTTGGTAACGTTTGCGGTGATAAGTGAATCTAAGATAGTAAGTGTAAAATTCCAGATATTGTAGATCTATTACGTGCCTTATTGTTGTGTTGCATCAAATCTCTGCCGTCAATGATCGAATTGTAGGTTACTACAAAAACTTGGGTTTGTTGACCTAATAAAATTCACTGTTATCAGTGAATAGTTTGGGTGTATCAGGCATACTAATAGCGTGTAACAGCAGCATTGCTAATGTGTAAATGCGACAGTAGCTGATGCTCTTTAGTGTAGAAGGTGACAATTGTTTCGCCTACCTATGGCTACCTTCAGCATCATTTATTACATTTCCGTTAATACAAGCCAGCAGTTAAATATACTGCTAAGAAAAACACAAGTTTACTTTGGTTGCAAGTAAATCAATATATTGACATTTTGGCAGTGAATCTGCGAATGAAAGTCGGTTGACCAGTCGGTTTCTGAGTTCACTCTATTCTCGTTGGAGATAATCTGAGATGTTTGTGATAATTTTTAGGTTTTAACATAAAAACTATTATGAGATTACGTAAGTATTATTAAATTTATTAACCTCTTATTTAAAATGTGGATACAGGTTATCCATTGGAGCACTTATTAATGCATTTAATAAACGCCTCTCCCAAAAAATAAAATTGAAAAATTATACCACCTCCCCGACATTTTAAGGTCATTTGTTAAGGTGATACAGAAATAGAATTCTCTGCTTTAGTTTCAGTAGTCGTGTCGTCGTTAATAACAAACATTTTGAAAAACACCATCCAAACGAGCGGAAAATCTTCCTTTTTTTTTCGATACAGGTTTTGAAGTACTTATTTTTTCAGTACTTCAAGCTGTATTTGTAATCAACACTACTCACTCTTAAAAGAGGATTTTAGACACTGAAGAATGAAATTTTAAACATGAATTGGAATTTTGATGAATGAAAATACGTTGTATCCTTTCGAATTGGTGTGTACCCATAAAATAGATCATTATTTGAGTCAGCTTTTCATTTGTCATGAACACACGTCTTTTTCTGACGTTTCTTTTAAATTTCTCTCGCGCATACTTAAGAAAATATACACATTTTATTAAAGGCATTAAGATAGTGCTTTATGAAGTTTTCAAGTGTACAAAGGTTAAACATAGTTTCTTGTGACTTTTTTATCAGACTGTATAACCAACAGCTAAGGCAATTTTGTTTGTACTGAAAGCGTTTTGTCTTAGAAGGAGGCAACATTTTAATGTAGCTTGCGCCTCGTTTACATGTAAATAATCCATATTAAATTCAATAAAAACAAAGCAAATGGATTGTCTTGTTTTGCTTTACCTTGACCTATTTTATTTCTTCGCCATGTATTTTAAGGGTGCTTAGGTTTAGTGATAAAAGACTCCCTGGTCAGCTAGGTGTTGTTTTTTGTTTTGTATTTTTTGTTGTTTTTTGTTTTGTCTTTTGTGTTGTTGTTTTTTGTTTTGTTTTGTTGCCTTCTTGTTCATATCCGTTCTTGGTGGCATTAAATCTGCCACGGGTGAAAGATGCATTTGTCAGTGAAGTATCCTGCACATTGTTCTGTTGAAATGTGTCCGTTTCACATATTTTTTATTTCTGCGTTTGCAAATTCAGCGTTTGTGAACAACTGGAAGTTTGGACCAGTCTTTAATTTGAATTCAGTGTTCCCTCTTAAACGCCTTGACAATTTAATGGCTAAATCAACTGATTTCCCAAAAATGAGGGTCTTAAATACTGAGCACTTTTAATTTTTCCAAGAACAATCGCTTTGATGGGAACAGGATTTAATTTGTGAACGTTTATAACCACGTCTAAGTAAGCATATACATGGAAAGCAGTATTGGCGCACTTATTTCCAAGTTCTTTTAGCTCCTAAGATAAAGGAGATCATGTGTGCCCGCTTGTCACTGCATGGTATTTAGTAGAAATTGATACATTTGTTCTCAGGAAGTACCTTTTATTAGTAATTGCATATTATCTTGGCTGTTTATCTGGCACCACGATTTTGATCGGTAGTAATCATGCCATTGTCAATAGCACGATTGAGATATTGGGTAACAGTTGAAGGACTGCGTGTTGTTCTTTATTTGATTTCATCTGTTGGTCATATGAGTCAAAAGGATATTATTTTTTGGTATGACTACTGTATATATAAAAACTCCGTTGAATTTAGCCCAATGCTACAGAGATGATAGTCGTTAAACAAAAGGGTTTTTCGCAGAATTTTATGCTTAACGAAGAGTTTTGCCATTTTTCTTGGCAAATTAAATAATTGTTTAACAGATCACATCTGTTACACAATTAAAATACACCAGAAGAATGAACATTGGCTCTGTAGCTGCAGTTGTAATATTCTCTGACTTGACTATCGATCAACTCTAAGTTTATCAATACTAATGAGAACCTTACAGGAACAAATCGCCGCAAAAAGATCTGAGAAATGCGAAGAAAAATATAGATGAGAATTTGCTCAGTTACCGAATAAGGTAATAAAGCTAGTAGCGAAAAGGTAAAGTGTTCCTGTTACAAGAGCAGGGGATATTTGTTAAGTCACACGATGAAAAAAAAAATGGTAATACCGAGTTATAATCATTATCGCCATGAAAATGAGCCACGCGAGAGAAATCTCTGTTTTCAAGTAAAGGAGACGGCAATGGTTATCCGATTGTAAGAGTGGAGCTGTGAATTGCAGTGCTTCAGTAGTGATGGTCAAGTGCTTTGTTATAGCAAAGGACTGCAAACTTGCATTTAGCATTTAGAAGGATCAGTTCTTTAAGACAAAGGCCTGTGGTTTGGGCAGGACGCTCTAACATGGCTCGTGCTAAATAAACATCAAATCTTCGTTTTAAATGCATCAATCCTGAAGCAAATGCACATATATTTTTCTTCCTGGATTAATCCCACTGTAAGTTGCCTTCCAAGCTACTAAACCACATACTTCCATTTGCTATCTTGATAGGGATCTCATGTTCCCATGTGATGTCAATTGATGTCCACTTTTAGTAAGACATTCATTGTTCATTTATCTCAAATACTCTGATTTGTTTATTATATCTCATATCTAGAGGCTGAATTGGGTGTTTATAGATCCATCAGGTACAGTATGATTATGCGACTTTTTTGGAGCGGTGTAGAGTATACTCCAAGTGTTACGTGAGATCTGAATGAACCCCTAACTAACAATCTCCCTTCACAAGAAAAAAGTTTCAATGACTTCATGGCAAGAGTGCCCGGTTAACAAATCATTCACTTATTTGGGCCTAACCTGCTGGACAGGTGGTCTTAAGATGCTTGAGCACGACTCTAGATCAACCCAAGAGGAAGGACCTTGAGGGAGATCCGTATGTCTTGCATTTTATGGTGTTTTTGCTTGCTTTTGGGTCTCCATAGATGGATTCTGTGAAAAACAAAAATGAGCCCACTGTTTACCAGGAGAACCATTATTGAAAGACCCAGTATCAATCGAAATCCATCTAGGGGTACTATACTTTTGTATATTTTGGTTTTACTGCCGTATGCACCAAATACTTTCACGACAAGATAGACTTCGTAAACAGTAGCAACGTTGAAGCAGGAGAAATCAACTGGAAGTGCGATAATGGCGCGCATCTCATCAAAAAGAAAAGCAATATCATGATCAAAAGAAAATTCAATTCAATTAATGTATTAAAGGAATTGGCTAAAGATTCCAAAAAGTGAACTCCTTCAAATACCTTGGAACAACCTTACTGCACTGTAGTACTATGTTGTAATGTACTTCAGAGAAATAACGAATTGCTTATTCATCTAGAGCGACAATGAAGCCAAATGAAAAGTTCATTAACCTACGATTTACAGAAGTGTGATTTCACTATACTTCCTGTTTACCTGAATTACCATTAGAGTTAAAATACAACGTACAATCAAGGTTTTGTATTTGACGTAATACAGAAAAGGCAAAAGTAGTTATCCTTGACTTAATGTGTAAAGTAATGCTATTAGGTTCACCCTAAAGTTTAGTCTTTCAGCTATGTTCTCATCATATGTTATGTTTTGCCTCGATACATTTTTTTGTTTATATAAAATTTGATATAAAATTTATGATAATGTTTTACCACGTACTACACCTCAAACATTAGGCCAACTATATATTGTTACGTTTTGCATCGATACATTGTTTGTTTGTGAGACATGGACCTTGCCTTCTTGGTTAGAGATGGGATATAGACCTTTGATATAAAATATATGATAATACTTTACCACGTACTACACCTCAAACATAAGACCAACTACATATTGTTTTGTTTTGCCTCGATACATTGGTTTGTTTGTGAGACATGGACCTTGCCTTCTTGTTTAGAGATGGGGTGTAGACGTTTGATATAAAATATATGATAATATTTTACCACGTACTGCACCTCAAACATAAGACCAACTATATATTGTTATGTTTTGCTTCGATACATTGATTTGTTTGTGAGACATGGACCTTGCCTTCTTGTTTAGAGATGGGATATAGACGTTTGATATAAAATAAATGATAATATTTTACCACGTACCACTCCTCAAACATAAGAATAACGATTATGTTGGTCTCTTGGCAACAAAAAGGTAATAGCCAATAGTATAATTTAGAGAGATTCCCTCCAGACCATTCTCTTCAGGGCATATATTCATAATTTTAGAGACGGTTGGTCCCAAAGAAGACCGATCAAGAATTTATACAACATCACTCTTTTTTTCGTAACGAGCCAGCTGAAATACTAATCTCTAATAACAATAGAACATATTTAGCTACCCCAGATAAGAAAAATTAACTTGTTAAATGTTTAACAAGTTTAAGTTATTTTGCTGAGTAATTATAAATTATTTAAAATTCTTTTTAATGATAGTTTGGTATTTTACTAATTGAAACATTAAAATGAAGTGTATAAAATTAGAAAAAGATACATAAGTATTACAGCAGCCCTTTGGCAGCCTTGGTAACTATGACTTACTTCATGGTTTGGTATCAATATTTATTGCTTCTGGACTGACCAATACTATGACAAAATCTTTGTGGTATTAATCTTAAAAATAATTTTCATACTGGTTCTTTTCAAGTATGAATATAATTATGAATGTGTGGCTAATTACTTTTTAGTACAACAATAAAGATACATATACCACTGCGTTACAGTGCTTTTGGTTGAAGTCTAGAAAGAATGTTAGCTCATGTTATATGAATAACAGCAGATTCGAGATGCGCTGACATATACTATACCATATCTAAGTAGATGACTAGTTGAAAAATTGGCAAAAACATTGTTATTGTGGTAGGATCCCGGAAACACATAATTAGAATTAAAAATTCTTAACTTTATGGACTCGGAGGAAACCATAGATGTAAGAGCTTTATCATGTCATGAGATGTGAGCTTTTTCCAAGCTACGTTTCGAGAGATACTTCTCCCATCGTCAGGCTACTGAAATGACTAGATACGACTGTTTTATCCTTGGTATTGAGGAAGTAAATGTTGAATGGGCTCGAGCTGTTTCGGGAAGTGGCGCCATACCTGTGTTGTGCTTGTTGTGTTTGTTGTGTTTCCTTCTTTAGTGCTGGAAGCAATATTTCTGACATGATGAAGCTCTTACATCTACATAATTAGCAGTTTTTATTAAATAAATAAAAGAAAGCACTTGGGAAAGGGGTTTTTCTCCACTCTTTCTACCTTCATTCATACATTTACTTCGTACCATAAATCAACCCAAGGAAATAGTTTATTTTCAGCTTTTGATCCCTATTGTTTTATGTGACTAAAAATTCAACTGTACTCGCTTTATGAGGTCGACTATACAACAGTGACTGTACAGGGAACCTCCGCTTTGGAATGTTTTCTTTTAGAAATGTGATATAAGGGTGGTAATCTTCTCAAACTTGGTTGTGGATCATTAAGGATGAGTTTGTGAGTGGGATGTTATTGTTTGGTTGTGTTTTGTAATCACACTACGTAGGAGTGGGATATTCGGGAATCAGTTTTATTGTAGACAATTTTGGTATGAAACACTGCTTCATTTGTGTATTTAAAAGCGTTTGGTTTATGGTACGAATTAAATATATGAATGTATATCAGTAAAATGGAAATAAAATTTGAAGATTTAACACTGTGCTCTACAACAGTGTTATTTTTTCGTTTACCAGTGCCGTGGTAAAGGGCATAGTAGTTCCGTTTTTTGACACAAAGGGTTATTGATGATGTTCTCCCCACTTTGATTCCAAGGATACGTATCTATGCCTATGCTATTCAACATTATACGTTGTTGTTCTTTGGCAAGAAAAGCCCAGGTTTCTGACTAATTGTAGCACTGGAGAAAAATAAGCTCTTCATTATTTGAATCTTGATGTTGCTTGTAACCCGACGCCCTTCCTAAATCTTCAGAAGATACCCGACAGCATTTTGTTATAGAGCGAGACGATGGTCTGTCTTCTTGGTGCAGCTACTAGAGTCACTTATAGAGGAGCCAAAAATTCGTTTTTATTGTTCTACTATTTTCCGTTACATGTTAAACTTAATAATCACAACAACCAATAAACACCACTTAGCTTTGTCAATGTTCAGATCAACTTTTTTAGCGACAGGAACGCCTTTACCTTTTACTTGGCAAAGGCAGATTAGAGGGTATTTCCGGGGTTTCCGGAAACTCCCTGGCTGGCTGCCTTAAAAAAAGGTGTTTGTCTTGACAAAAAAATATTAAGAAGGAAACCACTCAGTACGAAGCAGGCTAACCGTCAAAACACGTTATCTTCTTCTCTAATGTCTGTTCTCTGATGATGTATTTATTGTTTGTTTGTGATCAGATCTACAAGTATTAAGAGCAGTTTATGTTGTGAATGTATTTACATGATAAGCCAGGTGATTATCTCTGATATTTTGATTACTGATTAAGTACATTTGTGTTCTTTGAATTATTGGTGTGCTTTTCATGGATGTGGTTCTGAAATTTAAGACTATTAAAATGCAAGAGCTTGTAATATTGACTTTTTTACTTTGATTTAATTTTTTTATTGTGTGCATGTGCTATTCCACTCTTTATCTCTTTCTTTATACTCTTGTGTAAATTACCTGTTTCGTTTATTCGCAAAAGTAGGCTCTTTAAAAAAAGGTACCCCCCACCTCCATGAGCAACAAGTCCGCCCCTGCTTGACAAAGTTCCTATATCAGATCTGAATAAGTAGGGGGACCATACCGAGAATTAAAAATGGGAGATTCAAATGTTTCTCATTTAAGGTTAACAAGGAACAAAGGGCCTACGTTTCTGAAAGTAATGTTAGCCTACCTTGTCGTGGTTCAATTTGACCCAATTAACATAATCTTTCTTTAAAAACAATAAGAAAGCAGAAAACGTTTTAAATGAAATAAAAAAATTGTTTTTCCACAGAACGTTTTCCTCGTTGCCCTAATAAAACTAGGTGAAGTGCTTTGGAAATGTCTGTTTTGTAAAGAAAGTGTGACGTTAGTTGCCTTTTATCTCCGTTAATTAATTTTCTTTTGCTTTCAAACACAGTAGAACCTTGATGCAAGCAATGTTGGCTATCAAAGGTATTTGTTTTCAAACAATAACTACAGAGAAAGGAGAGATAGGGAAGGCTAAGTTGTGCTAATTGGGATCTGCTTTGGACCAGATTCGACATTTCGTGTTATGACAGTGTTTCATTCTTCGTGCAGTTTCCATTTTCTGCAGGGGTTCTCAACTTTAATTATTAACAACAAATAACAGCAATACAATAAAGTCAAAATCAATGAAACTAATTGAAGCTTTATCACAAGAATTTAAAGGGTCAACAGAGAACAAAATTCCAAAAGAAATATTTTAAAATTAATTTACTTTTAAAGAAAAGTGAAGGCCGGTTGTATCTATGTTGGATAGAATTTCATAAGCCCAGCTAGCAATCGTGTTTTGCATTAGCCCTGTAAATTGATTTTAACCATGTCACTAAATTTCAATGTTTACCATACCCTACTAATCAATGAAGACTTCGTTGCTTTTGACGACTTTGTATCTATGTTGGATAGAAGTTCGTACACCCAGCTAGCAACCGTGTTTTGCATAAGCCCTGTAAATTGTTTTTAACCATGTCACTACATATATATGTTTACCATACCCTACTAATCAATGAAGACTTCGTTGCTTTTGACGACTTTGTATCTATGTTGGATAGAAGTTCGTACACCCAGCTAGCAACCGTGTTTTGCATAAGCCCTGTAAATTGTTTTTAACCATGTCACTACATATATATGTTTACCATACCCTACTAATCAATGAAGACTTCGTTGCTTTTGACGACTTTGTATCTATGTTGGATAGAAGTTCGTACACCCAGCTAGCAACCGTGTTTTGCATAAGCCCTGTAAATTGTTTTTAACCATGTCACTACATATATATGTTTACCATACCCTACTAATCAATGAAGACTTCGTTGCTTTTGACGACTTTGTATCTATGTTGGATAGAAGTTCGTACACCCAGCTAGCAACCGTGTTTTGCATAAGCCCTGTAAATTGTTTTTAACCATGTCACTACATATATATGTTTACCATACCCTACTAATCAATGAAGACTTCGTTGCTTTTGACGACTTTGTATCTATGTTGGATAGAAGTTCGTACACCCAGCTAGCAACCGTGTTTTGCATAAGCCCTGTAAATTGTTTTTAACCATGTCACTACATATATATGTTTACCATACCCTACTAATCAATGAAGACTTCGTTGCTTTTGACGACTTTGTATCTATGTTGGATAGAAGTTCGTACACCCAGCTAGCAACCGTGTTTTGCATAAGCCCTGTAAATTGTTTTTAACCATGTCACTACATATATATGTTTACCATACCCTACTAATCAATGAAGACTTCGTTGCTTTTGACGACTTTGTATCTATGTTGGATAGAAGTTCGTACACCCAGCTAGCAACCGTGTTTTGCATAAGCCCTGTAAATTGTTTTTAACCATGTCACTACATATATATGTTTACCATACCCTACTAATCAATGAAGACTTCGTTGCTTTTGACGACTTTGTATCTATGTTGGATAGAAGTTCGTACACCCAGCTAGCAACCGTGTTTTGCATAAGCCCTGTAAATTGTTTTTAACCATGTCACTACATATATATGTTTACCATACCCTACTAATCAATGAAGACTTCGTTGCTTTTGACGACTTTGTATCTATGTTGGATAGAAGTTCGTACACCCAGCTAGCAACCGTGTTTTGCATAAGCCCTGTAAATTGTTTTTAACCATGTCACTACATATATATGTTTACCATACCCTACTAATCAATGAAGACTTCGTTGCTTTTGACGACTTTGTATCTATGTTGGATAGAAGTTCGTACACCCAGCTAGCAACCGTGTTTTGCATAAGCCCTGTAAATTGTTTTTAACCATGTCACTACATATATATGTTTACCATACCCTACTAATCAATGAAGACTTCGTTGCTTTTGACGACTTTGTATCTATGTTGGATAGAAGTTCGTACACCCAGCTAGCAACCGTGTTTTGCATAAGCCCTGTAAATTGTTTTTAACCATGTCACTACATATATATGTTTACCATACCCTACTAATCAATGAAGACTTCGTTGCTTTTGACGACTTTGTATCTATGTTGGATAGAAGTTCGTACACCCAGCTAGCAACCGTGTTTTGCATAAGCCCTGTAAATTGTTTTTAACCATGTCACTACATATATATGTTTACCATACCCTACTAATCAATGAAGACTTCGTTGCTTTTGACGACTTTGTATCTATGTTGGATAGAAGTTCGTACACCCAGCTAGCAACCGTGTTTTGCATAAGCCCTGTAAATTGTTTTTAACCATGTCACTACATATATATGTTTACCATACCCTACTAATCAATGAAGACTTCGTTGCTTTTGACGACTTTGTATCTATGTTGGATAGAAGTTCGTACACCCAGCTAGCAACCGTGTTTTGCATAAGCCCTGTAAATTGTTTTTAACCATGTCACTACATATATATGTTTACCATACCCTACTAATCAATGAAGACTTCGTTGCTTTTGACGACTTTGTATCTATGTTGGATAGAAGTTCGTACACCCAGCTAGCAACCGTGTTTTGCATAAGCCCTGTAAATTGTTTTTAACCATGTCACTACATATATATGTTTACCATACCCTACTAATCAATGAAGACTTCGTTGCTTTTGACGACTTTGTATCTATGTTGGATAGAAGTTCGTACACCCAGCTAGCAACCGTGTTTTGCATAAGCCCTGTAAATTGTTTTTAACCATGTCACTACATATATATGTTTACCATACCCTACTAATCAATGAAGACTTCGTTGCTTTTGACGACTTTGTATCTATGTTGGATAGAAGTTCGTACACCCAGCTAGCAACCGTGTTTTGCATAAGCCCTGTAAATTGTTTTTAACCATGTCACTACATATATATGTTTACCATACCCTACTAATCAATGAAGACTTCGTTGCTTTTGACGACTTTGTATCTATGTTGGATAGAAGTTCGTACACCCAGCTAGCAACCGTGTTTTGCATAAGCCCTGTAAATTGTTTTTAACCATGTCACTACATATATATGTTTACCATACCCTACTAATCAATGAAGACTTCGTTGCTTTTGACGACTTTGTATCTATGTTGGATAGAAGTTCGTACACCCAGCTAGCAACCGTGTTTTGCATAAGCCCTGTAAATTGTTTTTAACCATGTCACTACATATATATGTTTACCATACCCTACTAATCAATGAAGACTTCGTTGCTTTTGACGACTTTGTATCTATGTTGGATAGAAGTTCGTACACCCAGCTAGCAACCGTGTTTTGCATAAGCCCTGTAAATTGTTTTTAACCATGTCACTACATATATATGTTTACCATACCCTACTAATCAATGAAGACTTCGTTGCTTTTGACGACTTTGTATCTATGTTGGATAGAAGTTCGTACACCCAGCTAGCAACCGTGTTTTGCATAAGCCCTGTAAATTGTTTTTAACCATGTCACTACATATATATGTTTACCATACCCTACTAATCAATGAAGACTTCGTTGCTTTTGACGACTTTGTATCTATGTTGGATAGAAGTTCGTACACCCAGCTAGCAACCGTGTTTTGCATAAGCCCTGTAAATTGTTTTTAACCATGTCACTACATATATATGTTTACCATACCCTACTAATCAATGAAGACTTCGTTGCTTTTGACGACTTTGTATCTATGTTGGATAGAAGTTCGTACACCCAGCTAGCAACCGTGTTTTGCATAAGCCCTGTAAATTGTTTTTAACCATGTCACTACATATATATGTTTACCATACCCTACTAATCAATGAAGACTTCGTTGCTTTTGACGACTTTGTATCTATGTTGGATAGAAGTTCGTACACCCAGCTAGCAACCGTGTTTTGCATAAGCCCTGTAAATTGTTTTTAACCATGTCACTACATATATATGTTTACCATACCCTACTAATCAATGAAGACTTCGTTGCTTTTGACGACTTTGTATCTATGTTGGATAGAAGTTCGTACACCCAGCTAGCAACCGTGTTTTGCATAAGCCCTGTAAATTGTTTTTAACCATGTCACTACATATATATGTTTACCATACCCTACTAATCAATGAAGACTTCGTTGCTTTTGACGACTTTGTATCTATGTTGGATAGAAGTTCGTACACCCAGCTAGCAACCGTGTTTTGCATAAGCCCTGTAAATTGTTTTTAACCATGTCACTACATATATATGTTTACCATACCCTACTAATCAATGAAGACTTCGTTGCTTTTGACGACTTTGTATCTATGTTGGATAGAATTTCGTACACCCAGCTAGCAACCGTGTTTTGCATAAGCCCTGTAAATTGTTTTTAACCATGTCACTACATATATATGTTTACCATACCCTACTAATCAATGAAGACTTCGTTGCTTTTGACGACTTTGTATCTATGTTGGATAGAAGTTCGTACACCCAGCTAGCAACCGTGTTTTGCATAAGCCCTGTAAATTGTTTTTAACCATGTCACTACATATATATGTTTACCATACCCTACTAATCAATGAAGACTTCGTTGCTTTTGACGACTTTGTATCTATGTTGGATAGAATTTCGTACACCCAGCTAGCAACCGTGTTTTGCATAAGCCCTGTAAATTGTTTTTAACAAATGTCACTACATATATATGTTTACCATACCCTACTAATCAATGAAGACTTCGTTGCTTTTGACGACTTTGTATCTATGCTGAATAGAAGTTCGTACACCCAGCTAGCAATCGTGTTTTGCATAAGCCCTGTAAAATGTTTTTAACCATGCCACTACATATATATGTTTACCATACCCTACTAATCAATGAAGACTTCGTTGCTTTTGACGATTTTGTATCTATGTTGAATAGAATTTGGTACACCCAGCTAGCAACCGTGTTTTTCATAAGCCCTGTAAATTGTTTTTAACCATGTCACTACATATATATGTTTACCATACCCTACTAATCAATAAAGACTTCGTTGCATTTGACGACTTTGTATCTATGTTGAATAGAAGTTCGTACACCCAGCTAGCAACCGTGTTTTTCACAAGCCCTGTAAATTGTTTTTGACCATGTCACTACATATATATGTTTATCATACCCTACTAATCAATGAAGACTTCGTTGCATTTGACGACTTTGTATCTATGTTGAATAGAAGTTCGTACACCCAGCTAGCAACCGTGTTTTTCATAAGCCCTGTAAATTGTTTTTGACCATGTCACTACATATATATGTTTACCATACCCTACTAATCAATGAAGACTTTGGTTGCTTTTGACGACTTTTTAGTGAACTCAATGTCACGCTTTGTTAAAACATATTTGAAATAAATAATTTTAAAAACATATAACATTCCAGGTGCTAAAGTCATTTGGGAGGAAATTTACACCAGAATTCTGGCACGCACCCAGATTGATTGATTGAATGGATTTTTACTAATATCTGGATAACAAATACTAATTTTTAAAGTTTTGCAATTTTGTTTTTATAGTAGATATGATGACGCTTAAGAAAAACTTTATTAGGTGTTAACCGTGCTATTTATGAATAAATTTTACGACGATTTTTTGCACCTTTCTTTGTATGTGCCAAACCCAATAATTTAATTTTTTTATTAGTGAATACGATATTTTTAACAAGCAAGATCCGATTTTGCAAATTTAGCCAGTATTCTTTTTTGAACCTTCGGAAGACATGTTTTGAATTCAGAAAATCGCTAAAAGTAACCAATTGAGTGTAAAAATTTTCATTTACAGACACTATATATATATATATATATATATATATATATATATATATATATATATATGCATATATATTGATTATCTCACTTGCATGTTGAAACGTTGAAATGTAGCTGAAAATTTTGTTTTATTAGCAAAAGGTTTGGCAAGACTACTTTTATTAGGTCATACTAAAATTAAATAAATGTCTTTGTAACGGAAAAACAATCAACTAGAAATGCTGTAAAGAAAAGTCCTTGTTCTTGTTTCTTTCGTGCGTCATAAGTCACTCAATGTATTATGCTTCGTCAATATTTGGTATAAAAATCCGACTTGAGTACAAATGAATTGCAGATTTGCAATTGTTTATAAACAACCTCCTGAAACAAGATAGCGAAGTTTGACTATAATCAGAACGTTACTAGACTAGACATCTGCTGTTTTCTTTTCTATAAGAGATAATATAAGATTAATCAGAGCTAAGAAGCTTGTTTAGGCACTATTTCTTGACAATCATTCTTTGAAAGAAAGAATCAAGAGGTGGAGTTAAGAAATGTCTGCTCATTACCTTCCATGAACTAATATTTCTGAATTCTGCCATGTTAATGAAAAAAGCAAGTGGACAATGAAGCCCACATCTTCTAGTATTGACTACAGAGTAGTTAATTTGCCTAAATTAATTAAATGGCTTAATACCATGTATATTAGTAACTAAATTACCACGGTTTTTCTCATTCCAAACGTATTAAAGTCTGCTTGACTGACTGTCTCATGCTGTCCATCACCTAAGCTGTAAGTCTTCTAGGTTTCCCTAAATGACTTGGATGATTTTCACTGGCTGCTCATTTCCATACTTCTCAGAGGTCACTCAGTTTTAATTCTTTTCCTAAAAAGAGACTTCCACAGTCGAATTTATGCATGCTGGTGTCCTGAATTCTCTCAAACTAGCCTTTCTTATAGTAATGTTTAAAGCAGTATATTCCTTGCTGGGGCGTCTATTATTTTTTAATGATGGAGAACCATACAAAACATAGAGCCACCAAGTCTATAAACCTGTTAAAAGAACAAAAAAAATGTTAGGACAGGTAGTAAGAGTTAGGTCAAAAGACAAGATTTGACCTCGTAATTAACTATTCGAACCATATCAAGCAGGAAAGTACTCAGAAGCCAGAGAGCGCCACAACCTAGATTTTCGAGGAAAGAAACCAACTTCATAGAAAGAATTATTACAACAACCAGTAGCAACTGGATATGGATAAAGATGTTGGGAGAAGCGATCACACAGGAAACAATAAACTGTACTGGTCCGGCAAGGACATCTCTCATTAGAACACTTTTCATGGTAACACCTATGGCAAAAGATGAAGATAAGCCACAGTTCATCGATGTGACAAAGGCTGAAGACCAGCACCAAGATTTTGAACTATCGAGTTACAAGTATGTTTCTGAATTCGATGAAGAACATGACGATTAGGTTAAGAGTGCACCTGTCCAGATGTGACAACAGTATTCCATGGAAGGACGGATTGTAGACCTACAGAGGAACAAAATGACTTCAGACTTAAGGTGCTCTCTAGCTCGATACCAAGAACCAAATTTTATAGACACCGACTTGTCAATGGATTAAATACAGGGAAACCCCGGCAACGGGGCCAGCCCAAGGTGGTTGCGTCAGCGGGGTTGCGCCGACCCGACCTTCGTCAAAACTGAACCGGAACAAGATCGTCGTGCACGGTTCAGTAAACATCCACCAAGCTTGACCGTGGGATAGGGATAGGTCTTTCATGTGTTGCAATAAAACCAGTATCATACTGCAAAATGCAATTTGAAACGTTAACTCTCATTTTAGTTCAACTTTCAGAGGGAGGCAGAAGACGTCCAGAGCATCAGAGAGCATTAGCAGGTATCCCCGACCCGAGTACATCGACAGATATGATCCATAATTGGTGATGTCATAATCGATAAAGTTTGACATGTACCGTTCCACGTTTGCCGTGGTCCATCCCCGGATATGTCTTTGATAACCGATGCCAATCTCACTTCTTCCGAACCCAACGTTCATTGTAATGGAAATTACTGGTGCATTTGTTTTGGTAGCAGTTTCTCTGTAAACTGTTCATTGGACCGAGTTTGAAATAAAAAACAAAACAATATTCTCCATTATACTCTCTTTATTGCAACAAACATAACATTTAAAATTTTTTTAAATAAAATTTACACTCAGTATGGTTCAGATTTTCACACGCATTTGCTCATCTTTCAAGACAAAGAAATAACAACATACCCGATTTGTTTACGGCTTGCTTGCACTAGCTAAACATCAATCTGAAACAAGCTTAAATTAAACTTTAATTATGATTTCCGGATCAATGAATGCGTGATCACAAAATCACAAAACATTTCTGTAAAGACTTCAATAATAACCCATTGACATAAAATTGTTAAGAAAATGATACCCATGAAGAGAGTCTATTGATAATTTCACAAGCTAAGAGCACATCATGACACATGATAATAAAAATAAAAGTCCATAGATGTTCATAAAAGTTCACAAATTAAAGTTCTGTGATCAAAACCTGAGCTAACGCAATGCGGGCAAGATTGAATTAAAGTCCACAGCTAGAATTTCACTTTAAAAAGTTCAATATGGAAGTTTGCCTGCACTGCGACATTAAAAGTGCACACAGTCCATTCTGCAGAGCCTGCACGGAGCTTAGCTGATGGGTAGCCTCTTTGTTTAGCACAAATGTTTTGAGATTCTCGACAGCCTCCAATGCCATTCGAATATCCGTGATTTTCGAAGTTGTCTCAGTATCCTCGACACAAGTGGTATCCTCGTCACTGTCCTCCGACGGATTAGAATTGGAGCCCGTTTGGCTAGATTTCAAAATCTGGTACTCCTCACGAATAGAATCGACTAATCCATCAGAGCCCATGCTACTAGTCTCGAGTTCGGCATCACACGCTTTGCAATGTGAGTATGAATGATTAAAAAATTGCCGGCTGCAACAGAATTCTTTGTTTTTATTCAAGCCCTATATGTCAAAGTGAATTGAGAACTATTCGAAGATTTAAATTTACTAGTTTATCGCTTATAGCAACAGCATTTTAAAATGGCGACCACAGAGTCGGAACAATTTGAAAATATTGATTAGGCCTGGGTATCCAATGAAATTGTGTTTGAAAACTTTTTTCTCTGAAGGCCATCAACTGGCTTGAGGAAGAATACATTTTCATTGGTTTCAACTGCAGGTCGGCATTTACTGCCGTTAGTCATAGGCCTAATTAGGTAGCGCGGTCACTCAAGCCACTAATTACCCTGCCATGGTCGTGTTAGGGGGTTGGAATATGCGCTTGGGACCAATTATTTGCTGGTCGCGGTCTGGGAACCGGGGTGGTCGCGTTAGTGAAGACATTTTACAAAGTTACAAAGAGAAGATCTAGAGAAAAGTGAAAATCAACTGTGTTATGCTCAGGATCAAAAGTCAAGAAAAGATTTAAAAGAAACCTCTACAGTGTCTGAATCATAAAAAAAATTGTGGGAAAATCAACAGCTTGCGCAAGACCATGAACAAGAGCTACGTAGTGACTAACTGTCTATCAGCCTTATTAGAATGGATTGACTCGATCCTATCACGAGTATTGAAGTCCCCAAACACAAAGCTGTTATCAGCGTAATGCTTGTCCAAAGCCTTGTCAATAGAGTCTGATATTGTTTTAATAAATGAGAAGGTTAAAAGAGGAAGATTAATACAAGGAAAGTAAGTACACTAGTCCTCCCCAATAACAAACATTCTTGCAGAGAAGTGGAAGTGTTCGTTATTGGGAGGGAGCCGTTATTTGGGGTGAACGATATTTGACATTTTTTTCATTTGTTTCTCTGTTTTTTTATTATATGTATATGAAAAAACCCCGAAACATGTTATAGGCAACTAAATACTCCAATAATGAAGGTTAATTTCAAAGGTAAAACAATTAAAATTTTCTGCACAGGTGAAGATATAGGCTGCATGTAACATGAACAATAAGCAAGCTTGATTAGGGTTTGAGAAATAAGTCAGTCATTCGCAAATGCTTTTGTGGAACCGCTGTGACGTATGCTTCAATTATTTGTCTCGCTTTGAACAGCACTGTGAGAAGCTCGGCGTTGCCTTGGCTTACAGAATAGTCAACAGACTTTGCAATTCCCTCTGCTGCTTCCTTTCTGGTTGTTGCTGGTACGCTGTAAGATTGAGCTCATCCTCTTCTATATCACTCTCAATCAACGCGCATGACGATGTCGGCATGTAAGCTTCTTCCAGGGTTTCAGCAACTTCAATGTTATCCTCCACACCACAACAGTCTTCTAACGAAATATTCTCTTCATTTAGCAGTACTCGCTGTCCGTCTGTCAAAACCCGGAACGGGTGCTGAGGTATCCTCCGATGACTTTTCCATGAACCCACACTTAGAGAAACACGTCTAGATTGTCGAAGAGGCCACAGATTCCCAAGCATGCTTTATTCACATGATAGCATCTACTAAGTTGATTGTTTGCGTAATGTCGAATGGAGACTTGCCAGCATCGATATAAACAGACGTCTGCGGTAGGTCAGCTTTACTGCTTGTATTATACCCGCATCGCAGGGCTGCAGCATGCTTGTAGTATTGAGTGGCAGGGAATAGAGCTTGGTGTTCGATAACTGAATGTCTGGGTGAGCGGCGAAGTTACCCACGAACATCAAAATATTCGGGGACTGTAACTTCATGCAATTATTTATCTTTTGCAGCCACTCCGTAAAACCTTCGCCTGTCATCCAGGCTTTCTTATTTGCAGCATACTTCACAGAAAGTATTCCTTCTCTACCTCAAAAACAGTGCGGCCGTTTACTTCTCCCAATGACAAACGGTGTCAGCTTCTGTCCAGATGCTGAGCAACACAACAAGACAGTAACTCTCTCTTTTGCCTTCTTACCGCCTTTACTTCTCTCTGCCTTTCTCTGTCAAGGATCTGATTGGAAGTGATCGAAAAAACAGACCCGTCTCATCGGCGTTGAATATATTTTACAAGCTTTAACCGTCACAGACAAATGGCAATCGCTTTGTCCAGTCCTCGACCACGTCGTTGTTAACATTGGCAGCTTCACTCGCGAGAACAGTTAGACCAACGTTGTGCCGACATTGCCACTTGTATAACCAGCCATTTGATGCAGTGAAGTTTGTTTAGTCGATTCTCGACGAAACTTTTTTACCTCCTCCTGAACAAGTTTTCCGGAAATCGGGATGTTCTTACAACTTGCTTTTCTGAACCACGTCCAAACAGCGTCATTTACGCCGTCATACGTTGATCTCCTAATTTTTAACTGTTTTTGAGATGCTCTTCCTTCTCCCGGTTCCCATAGGCGTAAAATATCAGCTCGAGAACTTAACATACTTTGGATTTGTGTTTTTCCAACTTTAAACTTTTCACTCAGTTGTGTAAGAGAAATATCTCGATTTTCTTCTTCAAATGTAATAACTTTAACCTTGTGTTCTAGTGTTCAACACCCACACTTAGACATCGTGGCTTAAAATAATCTTTGTTGTTTATGTTCATCCAGAAGGCCAAAAATTAAATGTTGACACAGGAAACGTGTCTGGGAATAAGGTTGAAAATGCAAACCACCCACTGAGCCTACACATTTCTCGCCAATTATTCACAAAGCTTCACCCATCGTTGGGAGCAAAATTACATGTACATGTGAATTAATGAGCTTCACATATCACTAAGAACAAATTGACAAGATGACATCTCATTAGTCATTATATACTAACTTGACACACCACTATCATGTGATTTGAAGTAACACAAGAAAGGGTTGAATTCAACAACACAGGGGAACAATTTTTTGGGACTCTCATGTTTTCTTTAAAAATAAGTGTTTCTGAACCAATTTTTCGTGCTGAACCCAAAAATGATATCCATTTGTTCCCATCACGTCTAGTTTTTTCTGCCCATGCTACACCCAGTTTTCATCAAAAATTCTGCTTTAGCGTTGGGAAAAACTTTCTTCTGGTCATGGGATGTCCTTTCAAACCAATAAAGAGGGCTAAAATGTGATTGTTGCCATTCTTCTTCATTTAATTTATGCTGACATTCTGATTGAATCACAATTGACCTCTGGATTTCTTTGGTTCCTTGTTAATCCTTTTATGGGGCCATTCACATAGTATGCAAGCAGTTTTCCCTATTATCGCTAATTGGCTGAGTATTTACAACAAGGTGACATTTCAGTCAGTCATTCAGTTGCATTTTTTGTGGTTTCCTGTTTCCACTTGAGATCTGGGAAGAGATGGATCGGTTGTGTTAGTGTGACAGCTGTCAACAGAGTTTGTTCTTGAGAGGCTATTTTGGCAACATAATGCAAATACTTCTTTGTCAGTGGTCTTCAGCAATTTGTGAATAGTTTGCTGCTTGAAATTATTCAGCGATTTATTTGTGATGCAGATTGAATATGGCAAGCAGACGAAGGAGGTGTAAAAACGACCCAAATTCTTTCTGTTATATTTGTGGACAATTCACGTTTCCATCTCAAAGAAAGCCAATCTCGGATTTCGTTAAAAAGGCATATCTGGCATACTTTGGTGTTCTACTTGCTGATCAGGACAAAAACTGGGCTCCACACAAAGTTTGCAATTCCTGTGTTACCAGATTACGTCAATGGACAGAAGGGAAACGATCTCTTAATTTTGGAGTGCCAATGGTTTGGCGAGAGCCAACAAATCATGTTGATGATTGTTATTTTTGTGTGGTAAAGACATTTGGATATAGTGCCAAAAATAGGCATAAAATTGTTTACCCTAGTGTACCATCAGCAATTCCACCAATACCACATTCAAATGAGCTTCCACAGCCAATTTTTCATGGGCTACCTAGTGATGATGCCCTCCAGAAATCTTTTCATTCTCTTCTTCCTGTGAACTGTACAAGACATGAAGGTGAAGACATAGACATAAAACATTTATCGGAGAGTCAAAATGACAGTGATGATGCTGACTTTGGTGACATACCAGCTGCAAGTTTGACCTCATCAACTCAAATGGAATGCTTTGATCACAGTGAAATAAATGATCTTGTCCGTGATCTTGGCTTATCAAAGAAACTGGCTGAATTGCTAGCTTCTCGGCTTAGCGAGAAGCACCTGTTGAAGCCGGGTGTCAATGTTTCATTTTATCGAAATAGGGACAGGGAATTTAGACATTATTTTCAAGAAGATAGCATGTTTGTCACTTGCGTAGACATCAAAGGACTGTTATCAAAATTAGGTGTTGCGTCCTACAACCCTGATGAATGGAGGCTCTTTATTGACAGTTCCAAAAGAAGCCTCAAATGTGTTCTCCTTCATAATGGTAACCTGTATGGGTCAATCCCTATTGGCCATTCCGTGACAGCCAAGGAGAACTATGAAGCCGTAAAGAAGGTGCTCGAACTAATACACTACGATGACCATAAGTGGATCATCTGTGTCGACCTGAAAATGGTAAATTTCTTGCTGGGACAGCAAAGCGGCTTCACCAAATTCCCATGCTTTCTATGTCTGTGGGATAGCCGTGCAAAAGACAAGCATTGGGTGCAACAGGAATGGACAAATCGCGATTCTCTTGATGTTGGGCTGTCAAATATCATAAATCAGCCATTAGTAGATCGCCAGAAAATAGTCTTTTCACCACTGCACATTATATTGGGGCTGATGAAACAATTTGTTAAAGCCCTTAACAAAGAAAGTGATTGTTTCAAGTACCTTCGACGATCTTTTCCTGGCCTTAGTGAGGAAAAATTGAAGGCTGGAATATTTGACGGCCCCCAAATCAGGAAAATAAAGAATGACAAACAGTTCCCTTTATCAATGAATGTTTTGGAGAGAACTGCATGGGACACATTTGTAAGTGTTATTGATAACTTCCTTGGCAAGACAAAGTCTGTGGACTACAAAGACCACGTCAAAATATGTTGAAAGCATTCCAGAAATTGGGCTGCAATATGAGTATTAAGGTCCATTTTTTGTTCAGCCACTTGGAGATTCTGCCCCCTAAAATCTTAGGATCTATTCTAGCCGCAGTCTTGAAACTTGGTAAGGTGGCAGAAGAACAATGCTCCAAAGAAATTAAAATATAAATTTTTGGTGATGATGTCATCAGACGATCGGTGACATCATCATATTTATTGCCCATTGGAATTTGGCGATTTTGGCCAAAATATTTAAATCGCAGAATGAACCAAATTTTTGTACAGAATGGCCCTGAAATGAATCTGATCACTTTTTTAATGCATTTTTTAATGAATGATAAAAAAGAATGATGCCATGAATTTCACAGTCAAAAAATCACATGTTGGCCAAGTGCCAACTTTGACCAAAAGTCCAGTGACAAAACGGCCATAAACTTGGACTGGGTCATCACATACGCTTGAAAATTGCAGTAAAACTGTAAAAATATGCCTCGATAAAAGTCAAGAAGCTTTGAGTTCACAGCTGGTTCCATTTGGAAAATATTCGGGAGAAAACCGAGACGATGGCGCCAACCACCATACGAAATAGGGTTGAGTAAAAAAAAGGAATCCTATTCCGCAAAAACTAGACGCGGTGGGAACAAATGGAAATCATTTTTGGATTCAGCACGAAAAATTGGTCCAGAAACACTTATTTTTAAAGAAAACATGAGAGTCCCAAAAAATTGTTGCCCTGTGCAATCAATGAAGAGCCGTTATTTGAGGGGAACGGTCACATAGGAGGATTTGGTGTTCGTTATTCGGGTTTGGGGGAAACCGCTCTTTGGAGGGATGATTTAATGCAATATACAAGAAAAAAGTTACGGGGACAGTAAAGTGTTCGTTGATGGGAGGTTACCGCTACTGGAAGGGATCGTTATTGGGGAGGAGTACTGTACTAAGTAACCTAAGAAGTGACATTCCCACGGAGCATAAAAGGTTATCTTCAACTTCTTGTGCTCTAACTGCAGGAAGATCCGGTTTACCAGAGATTATAAGACCATAAAGAGAAGTTGTAGACTTCTCGAAACAGAGATAATATAGCCATCATCATGAAGATCCCTTTTACTAACACTGTTATTAAGGCTTATGCGGTAAACTTCATTCCAGGGTGACCTGAAAGCACGTGAAAATTATACCCAAAACGTTCAAGCCTAGGCTAAAAAGTCGGCTGACCCTTTCTCGATGCACGATGTCAGGCACAGGACCTGTGGGCCTTCTCCGTTTAACGCAAAAGGTTTTATCGTCCTTTCCACGATTTGTCCGACATCGGTGGCACAATTCCCAAAAGAACCTAAGGCAACACAACTGCGCCTTTAATATAAAAGTAGTTCAACCGGAAAGTCACATTTAGCAATTTGGCATTCATTCATGGTTAAACAAGAGCTAAAGCCAACGTATGATCCCCAAATCAATTCCGGTGGTTTGTTCTTAATTTGGCGTCTCATCTCCTGACGTTCCGGGGAATAGAGTTCTGTAAGGTGTACAAACTCCATCGGCAATCTGAAAAATCAAGGTGTACACTGAAAAATTCACGCGTTACAGCCTTTTTATTACGATAACAGGGCCATTCAGCCTGACCAATCCGATGGCGATAAATATTTACTTTGAAAAAGTCATGGGTACCCACCAATGGTATCCAGTACAAATAAGAACTGGGATACACAAGATTAAACGGTTCATAGTCCAAGCCATGCCGTTAACAAACTGCAAAGCAATGGTTAAACTTTTTACGTCAAAATTCACCTCGTTTTAGTCTTTTTTATACATTTTCATCTTGTTGCCTAAAAAATTTGATGCCACCGCAATCTTCCAAAATAAGTAAACTTCTTTGCAGACCAACATGGTACACTGAATCGGGGGTCCGTACATGGTAAGCATGACATTTACGACCATTTCTTTTTCCTTGAATGTCAAATATACCCAAAAATGCAGTTCCCTTTTCACTAATATCATGCACATATCCACTCATCGCACGATTCTCATCAATTGTGGCTTGTGGTCATGGTATCAACTAACAAAGAAAACTTGCAATAAAATATTATAGCAGTTATCACTACTATGGTTGAGGCATTGGCATGTTATCTGTGGCACACTCAAACCACCAAAATGACCTTGATCACTGATACCCAAACGAATTTAATACCAAAGATAAAGTTCTCCAGCTTCACCAAACACGTACAGCGACATTATTCAAAAGTAATCCTTCGGCAAGCTCAACACAAACGAGTCAGTATCAAGCTTCCTGCATTATGATGGATCAGGATGTTATTTCAAATTCGCGTGCAAAATAGGTTTGTCGACTACGAAAAAGAAATGCCCCAGAATCAAACTCCAGGGCAAAAATTGGTAACGAGAGCAACTTTCAAAAGGGACGCGAAATCAAACCTCTACAATGCACTGTAAATTCAAACCATCACACCAACTTGGCATCTCGCGTGACTTGTTTTTTCAACGTTTTATCCTTAGGACAGTTTTTGTCCCTCTTTCAGTGTTTTTTTCTCCTCAGTCTGCAAGATTGTGTAACTCTGGTGCTTGAAAGGTTTTACGCCCTTGATAGTATGTTAAACTAAAAAAACCCAACAAAAACAGTTGCTGACGAACAAAATATTTTCCGGAACAAACTCGAACGCCAAATGAGATGTTAAGTTGGTATCATAGCGACATCAGAAACTACGTAAAGAAATTTAATAAAATTGTTCCCATCAATAGCGACTGTCCTTCTTCAAACCTCTTCAAAATTCCGCTATTTTGTTCAATTTCTATGAATCTGGCATATTACTAGAAGTAGCAGATACTTCATCGGAATTCAATTATATTATGGCTTTATAACTCTTAACTTTTAGCGCACAACAAAGATTGTACACAAAGTTGTACACAATAGGTCCCTAGTAGCAGGTGTCATAAAGTAAGCGAGAGCCACACATACCCACCATTCATTCTTCTCCAATTATTTGGAGAATTATAGTCGAATATTAATTGCAGGGGCTCCTTTGTCGCAGTTCCAATTACATGTTTTAATCAATGCGCACGAAGCTAAAAAGTGTTAATTTGAATGCCAGGGTGGTTTCAAAAGCACACCAAAGTACACAACAATAATCAATACAAACAAGCTGCACATAATAGTGAATGGCGAAAGAGCCTTGGCTCTTAACTGTTTATTAAAACACACGTTAGCGAAACAAAACGCATAGGGGAATATATTTATATATATAAACAGCGTGGTATACACTTGTATTGAGAATCTCCTATTTTTTGAATACAAAATATAAACAATTTAATGAAGATGAATATTTAAATGCTGCATGGCGAAGAAGGTGTATACTTGGTTTTACCCAGGATATTTTATGAATCAAAGGAAACTTCATGAGAAAATTAATCGAAATCCGGTAAGCTCTACCACGAAAGTAAGACAACTACAAACAGATTTTGGACATAAAGTGTCTGCTCGAAGCCGTCTATCAGGGAATAAAATCGAGCAGCTACATAACTTTTACATTTCTTTACAATTATAATATTAAGCGACCTTCTAATAATTCTAGTGCATGACGTAATGCGCTAGGAATGTAACGTCTACACATAAGATACAAGTAATCCTTTTGCTAGTACGACCACGGGAATAAACTAACAGAAAAATGTAATCATGAGTAAACTGCAGGCGATGACCCATTTTATGAACATTGTAGCCACAAAAAAAGGAATATTTCAAGACCCATGGTATTCTGATTTAGCTACAACCTCGGCACTTCTGTCTCGACTACCAAAAATTAGTCTTGGTTGAATGCAAGCTAAAATCCCAAGTGCACAATTACCTAAAATATCTAGGTGGTATTAAAAATAAGAAGAAAAATCCAAAGGTAGTACCTCGCAAGGGAGAACTTCGATTTGGAACCTAAATTTCCTCATTACAATGCTTTAACATAGTCATTTACTGCAGTTCAGGCTTAAACAACCAATATCGTCCTGTGCAAAAAGCCAACACGGGTGGAAAATCCACGGCGGAAAACCAAAACCCTCTTTCCCCTTAATTACAAAAATAATGTCATCTTTTCGTTAACCAACACAAAATGTACGTTGTCCATTAATGACACGGTGTTAAGAAGTGCTTTTACATCAACACTTAAGCTTAAAAAAGCCGTCTTAACCAATATTGCAAATTTTCTCCATATGCAGAAGCCATATCACTTTCGAGTCGTAAAACCTTAATATTAAATCGGCAATGGTTAAACTTGAAGACCACTACAAATTTGAGGTAAACTCCAGCCGAAGCGTGTCAAATGACATTTCTGCTGAGGCTGAAAATTTAAAGCAAAACTTGGCACTAAAAGGTACCACCCCGATAAGTCATTTCCCTACCACAGGTCACAATTTGTTATGACCTTGATTAATATTTCACCTCAACAAAATCGGTAATCCTACTTACTTGAAGAGAAAATACCCATCTACGTGCTAAAAATCGGTCTCGAAACTCAAACCGGGGTAAGCTTGTCCGACGATCAACCCATATAAATCGAAAAGCTAAGGATTCAATGCTCCAAATACTATTATGCTCCATGGAGTTTCCCACCTGTGCTGGCACATTTGCATAAAGCCGTTGGCGCATTCTAATGATCTTATTTACTTTCAAATTTGTCCCACCCATACCTCCTTAAAAAAAATCTACACAACGGTTTAAGCTAATAAAACAAAGCAGAACCTGAAAGAAACCTTTCCTGCAATAAACTGCCAAAAAACCCAAACAATATTTTACTTCCGGGAAAAAAATGATGCGAGTTTAAACCTTAAAAGGAACGAATTGCTATTACACTGTTAAATTAGAACCAGAAAATGGTTGGATAATCTACGAGCTGCACTTTCTTCTGGGCATCATTTTCGCACACAGACAAAAAATGGTCTCAAGGAGGCGGGAGGGGGAAGGCGGAGGGCATAAAAAGAATCATGAGAGATGCGGCCTAACGAACTGCCTGTAAAACTGACAGCATCAAGGGAGTCTCATAAATTACCCACCTATTTGGTAATATTAAATAAGGATTTCTCAGCTTAAAAAAAGGTGTGAAACTTCATGAACGAGAAGAAACTATTTACAGGGTTTCAAAAAGTTGAAACGCAGTGGAAGTCGCTACAATTTTTAACTTTTATGTAAATAATACTAATGGCATTATAATCTCCAACAGAATCATACATCTGATACTCAAAAGGGTATGGTGATTAATACCTAATTACTTAACATATTGAATGTTGCACAAAAGTAGGGAGGCAATGCCTCGACACAGTGGCAATTCTTATGTGATTCAATAATATTGCGCGATATCCTGGGCTGCTTGATAAATTTATTGTGTTGAAACTCGAAAAATATTGATAATCAAACCACGAAAACAAAAGAAATCCTTTTTTTGAAAATAATTTCCATCCCATCCCAGGACGTAAAAAAATGTGAAAATGCTCAATATCAGCGACATTACGTATTATGTCTATTATGCATCGACAAGTACTCGACATTGGTTGCTGTGTCCACGACGTCACAAACCTTTTAGCGTCTATGGTATATACTGCCAAATAATATCACTTAGGATTTCATTTTTTGGAAAAAATTGTTTATTCTATTTCAAAAGCCTCTTTGTTTTATATAGTTGTTTCTTACTGATGTAAAGTTGCGTCCACTGCGTACAACTAAAATCTACACTGCGACTTCCAAACTATTTCGTCTTGAGGTGTACAACAACCAATGCCTTATTGAATCACTCTACCTGCACCCCCTTTCAAATTTATCTGATCTACCCTACTATAGTACATAATGTAAAAAAAGAAAAATAACATTAAATTCAAACATTTGAAATAATGGTAAACTTTAGGATATTACTATTATTTGTTATTTAACAACTATTCATGCTCATGAAATTTCTCTTAGTTCAAAACAATTGGCTTTGAAAGGTAACGGTCTCCATTCCAAAACATACGACGAATACCACCTGATACGGAAAAACATTGTGGCTGACGTTTCTATTTTCTACATTTGCTTGCTAATGGCACTGATAAGTTCACTAGTCCCATTAGCGTGCTTACTTTCCAAATTCATCATGACTGCGTATCTTTAGAAAACATCTACCACTGCCAACAAAATTTCGTCTTTTTTCCAAACAGCCTTTTCACTGCAAAGACTGTGCAACACCACCATCTGACGTTGTGTTTTTTTGAAAAGCTGGGTTGTGGCAAACCAAACAAAACATAGATCATACCATGTATATTTCTAGAACAATCTAGGTTTGTTTAGCATTCATGATGTTTTTCTCTTTAAATTCAAATTGTTATGGCACTTTTTCAATAAAACCTGAAACCCTATTAAGCCCTCAGTAAAACCATCTAAGGATAAATTAAAGGAGTCGATTTGGATAATAAAAAAACGCGGTTAAAATAAAGGTGTAAAAACGCGTCGTCTACGCGTCCACGAAATGTTTTAATTGAAGTCTAGGTGCATGGATTTGGACATCGTCCAAATATATCTAAGTATATTTTGGCAACTTTTTAATTGAAAATTCAGTACATAGACTTCGGGGTCTCAAGTCTATCTAGGCACTTCTTTCAATTACGTTTTGGTGCGTTGATTTCAGTAAGCTTCTGAAGTCTATTTAAGCAAGGCTTCAAGTCATTTCTTCGACGATATCAGATCTATACCAATCTTGGTAATTCTCTAATTAAAGTTTTGGCGCATAGCTCTTAGTCCGTTTTCTTTGCAACTTAATTTTCTACTTAAACTCGTTACAAGTTTTGACGCAGAGTGAAATGTTACAGTGCGAGATTCCAAATACATTGGATAAAGATCTAATCTCACTCGGGGCAATTTTTTCTGCTGCTGTTTCAAGCTGTTGAGCACAGAAACATGTCTATGTGACAATCATGCGCACACAACCCTGAAAACAAAATGGCAAAATGACAATCCATATACAAACAATTACTACTTATTATGGTACTTAAAAGCTAGTCATGCTTCCTGAAAATTCATCTTCTTTCATATGTGTGAAAAACACTACAAAAGCTGGGCGCTCTTAAAAGTCAAAACCTAGGGTAAATATTGTGTCTTCTTCTTTGTAGTTATAATAAATTCCCCCTCAATATTGTTGTCCTTTTCATTTGCTATATTCAAAATTCCTAATATTAACTCTTAACAGGGAATACTGCATAGCTTTTTTTACCTGATATAAATTAATTTTTCAAAAACACGATGCTCAATGCAGGTCAGCCAAATAAAAAAAATGTTTTAATACTTTATACTTTAAACACGTGTAAATAAACTGAAATGTTCGTTTGAAGAATTGATAGCATATCAGTATAACCCGTTTGCAACCTTAAAACTGCAAAATTAAATGAATTTGGGGCGCGCGATTAAAAAGTTTTGTCTGCAAAAAATAACTAACGACAAAAGTGGTCTGACTAACATAAGGTACTGGAACACCCCTTACCCCCCCCCCCCCCCCCTCGCCGCTTGCCTTTGCACTGCACGTTGCCTTACTGGTAAAATTCAGACAAAAACTTAGTTAAAAGCTATAAAATATGTATTTCATGGAAATAAAATTTGGAAGTAGGAACGTAAACAAAACACACAACACAAATGAATACAAACGTCCAGTTGCTGTTTACTTGACTGCAACAACAGTTTAAATAATACGCCTAGCTGTTTTCATGGATGAGCTACCGAGCTTCAGTGCTTGTGCAGTCCTTTTACGAAGTTTTATCTTTCATTTTACTGCACCACTTAATATACCAAAAAATGTAATCATCGAAAGAAAAAAACACAGGAAAAAAATTAAAATTATTGTAATACCGTTACTTAAATCTCATTTCTTGTATGAAATATTTGTTTTTAGATAATGGTAAATTTCAACTTTAACTCGATTTCTTACGATCTCTTCTGTAATTTTTAGATATAAATATATATAGGCAAACATATAACGAAACAGCCAACCGTAGCTATTAAATTATTCAATTCAGATAATACTCGAGGGGTTGTAGACAAGCGAAACGCACTTTAACATTGCCTACAAGATTCATATCAGTAAACACCTCCAATCTTTTTACTTCCTTATACTCATTCGTTTCATTAATTTTCATCTACACAAAATGGCACGTTTACTTGTTCTGATGCGTGAAAATTGTTTTGGTGAGCTTAAAAAATCCAAATGTAAACAAAATAAGAAGCTCCTAGTTCGTAAACGAGTAATATAAGTATGTAGTAAAAGGGATACATCCCTGTCCATCCTTTCAAACATACATTTAAAAACCCTTTTTATTACTAATGTCAATATTAGAGGGAAAAAAATGCTAATAACTTTACTTTAGTAATAGACAAAATGTATGGGTTAAAAAGTGGGCCATCGCAAAATTCCTGTACATGGTCTATTTCTTCTAAGACGACAGATTTCACATTTCTAGCCTCCAAAACGAATATTTTTCGGCAAAGTTTATAACAAATCTTCTGCAAAAAAACTGGGCGAAAACCTTGTCTCAAAAAAACTGGACTACAGAAAAAATCCAACTCTCTAGTTTGTGTCATGTTTAAAACAATTTTTGTGATCTCTTAGTTCTTAATTCTGTCATCTCCAACCAGGGCAATGTATAGCATCCAACAGTAAACCGTTTTGGTGACCAAAACACTCAGAACCTTAGCGATGGGACATGCGAAAACAAATCTATTAACCAGCTGGCCAATAAGCATATCCACAGGCCAGCCGTGGATGGCCAAGTATCATCTAATGCGTGGAGGACCTGCTGAAAAAATAATACTGCGTGTGCAGTCCATAAGTCTCAGGTTTTAACGCACAACAGCATTACCGCCAATACATCTGTGATCTTGAGTAAAAAACAGAAAAGCGGCTAAGTGAAAAGAAAACTGGACAATCAAAAGCCAAATAACTGCAACCATCATAAACACGAATGGTGCTCCACCGATTCCCGAAAATACGTCACTTTACTGGTGAACAGCGCGTTTTAAAACAACTTTTGAATTGAAGTGAAACAACGGAAACTTCAAGAAAATGAATGGCATGGTTAGGAGAGACCAAAGAGATATACACTTAATAAATAACAAGAATTCATATCAGTTCAAGCATACATCTCCTGGAACCAACTACATACTATCAAAAACGCTTCAAATAGTTGGCAAGGGTCTTGCAGTCTCGGACAGCATGACGAGCAGGCAGGACTCCGTGCTGTGAAGTCCAGCTGCAATGTAAAGCTTCTTTGTCGATACTTATATAAGTGCAGCAGTTGCCTTTACCATCAAATGATTCGACTTGAAGAAACTTCTGATAGTGTTTACTGCCCATCGCTGTCGACAAGCTGCGATCTTCAAGACAAGTTCATACGGACTGTGAAGAAACTACATAGCTTTATCTCCTGTTGTGTAAAACCCTGTAGCAAACTTAGTGGCTTGTTTAAAATTGTTTAAAAGTGTATAGGATGATAGTATAGACGCAACAAATCTGCTGACTGATTACCGATCGAATCATGCATAAAAACTCTATCAGTTCTGTCCTGTGTAAGACTAAAAAGAAGTAAATTTTAGGAAAATCTGTTAAACAGATGAGTTTGCTTTTTGTAATTAATGCCCATGAATACNAAACACGAATGGTGCTCCACCGATTCCCGAAAATACGTCACTTTACTGGTGAACAGCGCGTTTTAAAACAACTTTTGAATTGAAGTGAAACAACGGAAACTTCAAGAAAATGAATGGCATGGTTAGGAGAGACCAAAGAGATCATACACTTAATAAATAACAAGAATTCATATCAGTTCAAGCATACATCTCCTGGAACCAACTACATACTATCAAAAACGCTTCAAATAGTTGGCAAGGGTCTTGCAGTCTCGGACAGCATGACGAGCAGGCAGGACTCCGTGCTGTGAAGTCCAGCTGCAATGTAAAGCTTCTTTGTCGATACTTATATAAGTGCAGCAGTTGCCTTTACCATCAAATGATTCGACTTGAAGAAACTTCTGATAGTGTTTACTGCCCATCGCTGTCGACAAGCTGCGATCTTCAAGACAAGTTCATACGGACTGTGGAGAAACTACATAGCTTTATCTCCTGTTGTGTAAAACCCTGTAGCAAACTTAGTGGCTTGTTTAAAATTGTTTAAAAGTGTATAGGATGATAGTATAGACGCAACAAATCTGCTGACTGATTACCGATCGAATCATGCATAAAAACTCTATCAGTTCTGTCCTGTGTAAGACTAAAAAGAAGTAAATTTTAGGAAAATCTGTTAAACAGATGAGTTTGCTTTTTGTAATTAATGCCCATGAATACATTCCTCCTCCAATGCAACTACATAGTGTGTGCTTAAAAGTCACTTAGCAGCCTCTGGCTTCTATAGCAACTTTGCGACAATCAATTTTATAAGCACTGCTGGCCAAGCATCAAAGAATAACCGTAGCAACAATCGAAAATGTGGGAACATTTAGACACTAGGGAAGTAACATCTCCAGGCCAGGTCGAAATTGTGGGTGAAAAATCACTCTAACCTTTCAAGAATAACTGAAGAAGCAACAGTGAATCATAGTCGGTGACCATAAACTAGAACCTTTCAATGAGTACTTGACACCACGGGTGACTGCGAAGACTAGCAATGTTAGAAGGCACCCTCATATATTGACTTCAGAATATAAATGACTTGCATGTAAAATCTACAAGCAGTATCCTGATAAGCAAACAAGGCCAGCAACGACGACCATTTGACAGGTAAAATCGGATCTTGTGAGCTTGCAACTGCTATATCACAATGGAAAAGAAAAGAAAAGAAAATTTGACCTTTTGGAAAAGAAGCAAAACCTGATCCCCATCAGTGTAGTCTTCGCTGCCCTACTCACCGAATTAGCATTTGGTGACCACATTTCATATGTATACATCACATCACTTTACGTCAGAAAAAAAGAGGGGGATTTCGGGGAGGGGTGATTTTACCACTGCAAACAAACATTTTTCCTTAGTAATTCGCACACGTCAGAAAATCACTATCACTTGCTGCATCAAAATTATCATCCACAAAATTCCTAACGAAGAAGACCTAAACTATTAAAAAGCAATATTTACCCGATCAGCTTCGCAGCATTCAATCTGAGACCAATCGGTAGTGTCGGTTTTACAGTATACTTTACTTGGACTGGGGGCCAACAACCCTCCTTCCAAACATTTAAAAAAACTAATAAAAATCTTCACCAAGCTCAAAGACGTCAGGTATAACGGGAAATCTAATTCATAACGAATTGTCTACCTCATAAAGCCTTTATATAAATGCTTGTGTTCTGGTTCAATTTAAGGAATAAAAATTTTGAATATCAAACTGAAAACGAACATTACAAATAAACATAAACGCTGCACGTGACTTCAATCTTTGCATTTACTGTTCCAACAAACCTGGAAAAAAGTACAAGCTTATTTTGCCAGCGTATGGGAAATAATTGATCAACTTGCAATTACTAAAATTCTTGGCGTGATTTACTACAAAGTGCGACTAAAGGGCCCAAAAACTGAGCAGTAATTAATAAATTCTAAAGTTCATAAATCCATGTTAACCGGTCGTACCCGCATACTGCGCCATCTATACTGTTAATCCAAGTTTTGCCGTTTTACTCGACAAGAAAGTGTGCAGTACAAAAACGACAGGTTTGGGGCATCCATGTAAATCCAGTTCCTGAGAGGGAAAAAAAAATCTGTCCTAAATAAAAGTTCTGAAAAATATAATAACCTGGGAAATCCCATGCTGATGCGCAACAGAATGTTTTCAACACTAAATAACTTTAGTCAACGTCTGGCGGTAAACTGCTGAGCTCTAGTAAGAACGTCGGATACAACTTCAATAAAAGTATAAAAAACTGGTTCTACTGTTTCAGCTTCTCTTCTTTTCCTCCTCCTCCTTCTCCTTCTGCTGCAGCAGCTGCTGCTGGTGGTACTACTACTACTACTACTACTACTACTACTACTACTACTATTACTACTACTACTGCTACTACTACTACCACTACTACTACTACTACTACTACTACTACTACTACTACTACTACTACTATTACTACTACTACTACTACTACTACTACTACTACTACTACTACTACTACTACTACTACTACTAATAATGTTATCTGTACTATCTTATTTAATTCTGCATCTATGCAGTAATAACTATATATTTCTTT
>RDPX01000440.1:297071-329571 GCA_003991215.1 Morbakka virulenta | reverse complement strand
AAAACCCGTCACCTTTTCAGAATCAAACTTAGACACAAGAAGCAAGAGCAAATTTACTCAAACAGAAAAGGCAATACGAGTCACATTAATTACTAATTTATACAAATGTAAAAAAACTCTAGTTTCAACAAACGAAGGCAAAAATGAGTTCAAATTGCAGATTTACAGAAGTTAAAAGTAACTAAAGTTATAAGTACTGTCCTGGTGGGCCTATTTGTAGAATGATTGCTTCAAGGGGTTCTCAGCAAGTCAAATAAGTTAACTGCTCTGATGTGTAGATGACAAATGAAGTTGGTTTTTTTCAATACTTCTAACAGTTTGGCAGGCAAAACCAGCATGACTGTCACCAGAAGATATTAGTTCATATTAAAGTGAAACAAATTTACTAAGCCAGGTTAAAATTTTTGATACTTCAAAGACATCCAAACAATTTCAGGATTTTCAGCAGAAAAATACGATCACAGCAACCACATGCCCTGTTCTTAACAGTATGCTAAAAACTTTTGAAAATATAAGCAACCTGTGTCATACATGAAAAAAAAAGTTTCTGTCTTGAAATCAACTTACCACAGTTAATTTCCTTAATTATTGCAGCTGCATTATGAGCACCATCTACCAAAGACCGAGACCAGTGATTTAATTCTTTTGGGGTTTCAACGCGAAAGAAATGTGATTCTACACCATTTCTTGTCCCTGTTCGAGTGCTGTAGGTAAGATCAGCTCCATTTTGTATATTTTTTGCCACTGTACCTGAATGAACTAGCCTTAAATGGCAAAAATAATTTGACCTCATGAAACAAACTGCAAAACAATACACTAAACATTATTTTAATATAACTAACTACAATTAAGCAAACACAAAGGTTAACTTCTATCAACTTACAAAAATTTTAAAGGTAATAAGACAAGTATCAGATGATTTCAGAGATACAAAACTCTGGGTCTTGGGCACTATAATAATACAATTATAATATCATCATACAATGACAGGCTTATCATAAGCTACCTACTTGTCTTGTTACCACTAAAAGTCACAAAACGTTTACTTACCCCTGTCTCTGTTTTGATTAGATACTTTAATAATAATCTTGTATTCCTGTAGTAATTCAGGCTTTTTTATTGATAGGATAACCCAGGTTATCTTATTTTGCAATATTTTGCTGACATTGGTTGTGCACAGTCATTCACTAATTTACTCACTTGCTCTAAAATTCAATAATTAACACATTAGATACAATCTAAAAAAAAAATTCTTTAAAATCCCACAAAAAACCTAGGTATCATTTCAGGGTTACTATAGCAGTGTAATGTATCCTGATCTTTTTAACCACATGCTTATGCCTACAACCATCAGAATAAAATTTTTGGTTTAAGGTATGATGTATATTTTAGTTGTTTTTATGTTTCTATACTTGCTCCTTTTAGAATTTTTAGAATTTTATAAATTTAAATTAAATTTAATTTAATTAAAATTTTATAAATTTTATCATTTTTAGCATCAATTAAAAAAATTGTCTAATACATTATGTGCATACATCATCAATGTATCATTGATTTATACACTATGAAATTGAAGTATCTGTTAGGAAAAAAAAGTAAAAGTTTGATAGCTTTTCACTGCAACAGAAGTAAAATCAGTCAAACAACACTGCTAAAACTTACATCAGCACAAACTTTAATACCTGAATTTACACCTGTCTAGATCTCAGTTGAATGTGACATAGGAAAANATCTACCAAAGACCGAGACCAGTGATTTAATTCTTTTGGGGTTTCAACGCGAAAGAAATGTGATTCTACACCATTTCTTGTCCCTGTTCGAGTGCTGTAGGTAAGATCAGCTCCATTTTGTATATTTTTTGCCACTGTACCTGAATGAACTAGCCTTAAATGGCAAAAATAATTTGACCTCATGAAACAAACTGCAAAACAATACACTAAACATTATTTTAATATAACTAACTACAATTAAGCAAACACAAAGGTTAACTTCTATCAACTTACAAAAATTTTAAAGGTAATAAGACAAGTATCAGATGATTTCAGAGATACAAAACTCTGGGTCTTGGGCACTATAATAATACAATTATAATATCATCATACAATGACAGGCTTATCATAAGCTACCTACTTGTCTTGTTACCACTAAAAGTCACAAAACGTTTACTTACCCCTGTCTCTCATTGTTAATTATCAAATTAACTTTTATGTTGTGTAAATAGATATTTATCCTGGCACTGTTTGATTAGATACTTTAATAATAATCTTGTATTCCTGTAGTAATTCAGGCTTTTTTATTGATAGGATAACCCAGGTTATCTTATTTTGCAATATTTTGCTGACATTGGTTGTGCACAGTCATTCACTAATTTACTCACTTGCTCTAAAATTCAATAATTAACACATTAGATACAATCTAAAAAAAAAATTCTTTAAAATCCCACAAAAAACCTAGGTATCATTTCAGGGTTACTATAGCAGTGTAATGTATCCTGATCTTTTTAACCACATGCTTATGCCTACAACCATCAGAATAAAATTTTTGGTTTAAGGTATGATGTATATTTTAGTTGTTTTTATGTTTCTATACTTGCTCCTTTTAGAATTTTTAGAATTTTATAAATTTAAATTAAATTTAATTTAATTAAAATTTTATAAATTTTATCATTTTTAGCATCAATTAAAAAAATTGTCTAATACATTATGTGCATACATCATCAATGTATCATTGATTTATACACTATGAAATTGAAGTATCTGTTAGAAAAAAAAAGTAAAAGTTTGATAGCTTTTCACTGCAACAGAAGTAAAATCAGTCAAACAACACTGCTAAAACTTACATCAGCACAAACTTTAATACCTGAATTTACACCTGTCTAGATCTCAGTTGAATGTGACATAGGAAAACAAGGTCACTGGTTTCACCTCTGAGAAAAGCAGTTGTATTTTACCAATATGTCCCTATTTCATGCCTTCTTTAGGCTGACAACATTTGATAAGAAAAAAAGTAGATAAGACTATCATTTTAATAAACTGAGGAATAAAACTGTCTGGATTAATACTGCCCTAATCACTTCAGTACTCTTTAAAAAGTATATCATTTACAATGTTTAAAGTTAGTAACCAATCACTGGCAGTATTTTTCATGCAACAATCCAATTTAATAGTGAGTTGCTTGGTATTCCATAAGTACAAGCTGGCAAAAACAATAAAACTTTCCAAGTAACAGGCTAGTGACATTGGCTGTGGTATGGTCTTATTGAGAACCAAAAGTTAAACTTTATTTATAAATTCTAAAAAAAAAATCTGACACTGAAAAACAATATGAAATGAGAAGGTAAACTGGAGGGGGGAATGAGCAGGAAAGATGGAGTAGTAATGTAATTGGGACCAAGGCAGACAAGGAAAGAGGTGGGTACCAGGATGTGGTTGGTTGCAAGATCTGAGCTGGATTAGAGCAGTCAAGAGCAAATAATGACAGAAAAAACTCCCTGGGAGGCCAGTTGCAAGTATGTAGGTCTGCAATATAGTATCAGAAAAGGAAATGGTCAGTTGTTTGTAAAAATCACACTTTTCCAATGTCCTTTACATCACTAGGTGGTTTTAAAACAGATACCAAAAGGAAGTATTTAAACACCATGGCTTTTCACATTATCTTTCAGGCCCAACAAAATTCTGGATCATGCTGTGAAAAAACCCATAACTGAGGCCATGTTCAAAAACAAAAATAGTGCCAAAAACTTTCAAAATGTTATTACAAATACCTTGTTGCTAAGAGGGGATGACTAATGTATGGTGATGCCCAGTCTTCACAGGAAATTGGTACCATATCATACAGAAGAACATCTTTGTCTGTCAATGCTGCAAAAACAGGTTTCCATTCAAGGCGGTGTGTTTCTGGAAGCTGAACTTGCTCTGAAAGCCAGCCCATAGTGCGTATTTCACGATTTCCAGGACTTGAACTAAGAATTGAATTTGCTTCATCCGTTGCTAAAAGAACAAATAGTCTTACTTAACAAAAATACAGTAATTGTTATTACTAAAAAAAATTCTGATGTAGAAAACAATGTTCATATTACATGAAAATTTTACTGGGGCAGTCACTTCTATGGGGAAGAAGAACCATTTTTGAATAATGATAGTTTTATTCAAAATGATGCAAATAGATATTTTCAAAATTTAGTTTGCCTTCCCCTCCCCAATTTAAACCTGATCTCATAATCTCATAACGACAAGCTAATGATAGAAGCAGCCAAAGGTCAAAAAATGAGAAAAGAAATAACATTAAAAAAATATATATTAATAAATAAATATATAAATATAATAAATAAATATAATAAATAAATTGCTAAGCAATTGGAAAAAAATGGAAAAAATCTGGGATCCTATAATTTCAGACTTTGTATTTATTTTTAATAGTTACCATTAACATCATTTTAACAACTATACCATGATCAGGACTATGTTAACTGTTAAATTCCTTCAATGTGCACTTGTTCACAAAGATTTTTCTATCCAAAAAAAGAAAATGCAAATATTTACTTCTACTTTTTAATGAAAGCTAGTATAAGTTGGTTCCCAAATCTAATGAGCTGATTTCTAGTTTTACAAATTATTCAGGTGTTTGAGATGTTAAAGCTAAATTTATTTAACTTAGGAGTTTAGGAGTGGTTCACATTAACTATTCACAGCGAAAGTTATGGAAAAATCAAATGTTTAAAAAATCTTAAAAATATGCAAATGCTTCATTTCAATAATACTGTCTAATCAAAACCTTCTAAAGGATAAAACACTGTAGTAAAATGTTGTATTGCTAGCACAATTAGCAGAAAATTAACATTTCTTTAATGCAGGTATGAAACCATTCTTTAAACATTTATTTGGTACCTTCAATTGACTTCATAAAGGTCTCAAAAACAACAACAAAACTCATTTTGATAGGTCAATTAAAAAATATTGCCAGCTGACAAACCCCTTTTGATCAAATGTAACCACTTTACCTGCAATTACATGATAATAGTCTCTATAATTTACTCTCAAGTGGAAAAAACTGCACTTTCTTGTGATGACCAAAACAAATTCATATAATGATTACAAGTTATCACATCAAATAAAAATATACATTTGAATTGACTTTCAAAATATCCCATCAAAAAGCAATCAAAGCAGAACATTGTTGTAATGATAAATGAAGGAATTGCAGGTACAAACAATTTAAGGCATATGATATTTCTTGTACTGAAACAAAATAATGTAGTACATAAAAAAGCTGAAGATGGTTGAAACATGCACTTTCAATTGCCTGCTTTCTTTTGTTTGCTTAATCAATTTTAACTACAACGTCTTTGCCCTTTATCATTTTACGTTACCTGATATACTGTTTAGCTAGAAAAATTCATTGTGTTTATGTCAACATGGATTTTTCCATGTATTTTATTCATTGTACAACCCTTATCCTAATGAAAAAACAAAAACAAAAGAGTAAAGTAATTTTTCAAGTCATCCAATCTATTCTTGAGATTTGCACAACCTTTAACCGATAACTGTTCAAATCAACTAAAGCATCTGTCAACTGTGTTGGAAAAACATAACTTTAGTTCAGTACCCACAGGACATAAAGCATAATCTATCCATCTATGTATCCAGTCTACAGATGTTGATGATCATGACCACTCAAATGTCTCTGTCCTTTGTATGTTNTGACCAAAACAAATTCATATCAAATAAAAATATACATTTGAATTGACTTTCAAAATATCCCATCAAAAAGCAATCAAAGCAGAACATTGTTGTAATGATAAATGAAGGAGTTGCGGGTACAAACAATTTAAGGCATATGATATTTCTTGTACTGAAACAAAATAATGTAGTACATAAAAAAGCTGAAGATGGTTGAAACATGCACTTTCAATTGCCTGCTTTCTTTTGTTTGCTTAATCAATTTTAACTACAACGTCTTTGCCCTTTATCATTTTACGTTACCTGATATACTGTTTAGCTAGAAAAATATATTGTGTTTATGTCAACATGGATTTTTCCATGTATTTTATTCATTGTACAACCCTTATCCTAATGAAAAAACAAAAACAAAAGAGTAAAGTAATTTTTCAAGTCATCCAATCTATTCTTGGGATTTGCACAACCTTTAACGGATAACTGTTCAAATCAACTAAAGCATCTGTCAACTGTGTTGGAAAAACATAACTTTAGTTCAGTACCCACAGGACATAAAGCATAATCTATCTATCTGTGTATCCAGTCTACAGATGTTGATGATCATGACCACTCAAATGTCTCTGTCCTTTGTATGTTGGATGACTTTACTTCCTGACCAAGATTGACCCATTCTTCTGCTCATGCTGGCCATATAGCCTGGTCGCTGTCAGCCACAGGCTCTCTTTCCTGTGCTAAATAAATTTTCAAGTTTCCCCTTTCCACATGTGACCAAAAAAGACAGTTGCCGCTTTGTAACCACATTGATTAGACTTCATTGTGCCCCTGTCTAAAACAATTTCATTCTTTTCCCTATCCAACCAAGATACTCTTAGCATATGCCTGAAAAACCATAATTCTAAAGATTTGAATTTCTCCTCTATATTCCTGCTTAAAAAGAAGTATCGAAATAGAAAAGACAGCTTTCAAAGATCTAGCAAATATTTTGACAATGAGAAAGGCCAAGTTGGATAAAGCATAATATGACTACTTAAATAAGTCACGCATTTCTGTTAAGTAACCTGTCCCTAACAGCATGTATCATTCTACAATGATTACCTACTACAACTAATCCAACTTTATATGCAGGTTGCAATAGTTCTTGTGACAAGTATTTACTGATGCTGAAACAACATATACATTTCTTTGCATGATGTTACTAATTAAGAAAAGGCTAATGGAAAGGCACCTCCATCAAACAAGATAAAAGATATTTCTTTTGTGGCAAGTTCTCTGATAAAACACCAAGCAAAATCCTTTAGGGTTGTTCATCTTATTCAGAAAATATTTAGAAGTGCAAAGCTGCTTCAATCTTACAGTCATTCTGAGGTGACAGCACAAATGGTATGTGGGGCTGATTAGCTGTTTTCTTTAGAAAAAACCCTACAATTTGAACAGCTCTATCAGTCACTGAGTTGACCTACAATTTTTGCAGGTTGGTACTGTCTGTAGTGTTAATCATCCTGAGAGATAATACAACTTGTACCTGTAAGCAGACCCAAGATAAAGCCATGTTTTATGCATACTGTTCAAATATAGCTTATTTCTTCAATACTAAATGGCAAAATGGCTGTAGTAGTGAAATTAACAATAGTATTGTAGAGGTATACTACATTTTTGAGTCTGCACGGTACCAAAATATGCAAAAGGAGTAACAAGAAAAAAAGACCTATGTACCATGGGTATTAAATATATACAATTCGAAGGTGTGCCATGAGTTAGTGGCTACTACTTTGGTAAATCAGCTCTACAAAAGATTACACTTTGCTAAGGAGGCCATTAAAAACATTGATGGCATGTCATTCTCTGCATGAACTGGAAAAAATGATACCCCATATCATAATTTTCCTCAGTAATTAAGCCTTTCAGAGGGACTTGGTTGTGGCAGTGAGGAATTTTTTGGCTGGATGCCCTTCCTGAAACCAAACAAAGGCTGTTTCTTTTTATAAACTTATAAAGCCTTTTGCTCACTTGGGGTAGCAAACTCAGTTACAGTGCAACTGTATCAGATGTACTAGTAACTGGTGGTAAAAAGTTTGTCTTTAAGAACTAGTTAAACAAATTTTCAGCTAAGAACAACTAGTACCAACTTTAGTATGTAACTTGGTATGTCTCCAATGAAGGTCTCTGTAGAAAGTGCATAACACCAACACTTAACTGGACAAGTAATTTTTTGTATGTCAGCTGTTACTACATCTCAGTGAAATGACTCCCTCGATATGTGAATGGGCTCCTAAAACACTTGAAGGTCTGCATTCTTATATTTACCAAGAATTTACCAAGACATAAGAAATTGTGCTTGGGATAGGAGTAAGAGTTGTTCCTGTACCCAAATAATACAATAAGATTTTGAATAAAAATATCACCACAAACTTAATCAACTTATAATAACAACCCAAGAAAACCTAAAGGAAGGCCATTTATTATTAGGCAGCAAATTTATTGTAATTTTATTTATCTCTGCTATTTATCTGTAATATATACCTAATTATATATGTAATAAATATAATGAAAATATTATTTAGAAATAAAATAAAATTATGTAATATTATTTCGTTGGTTTGGTCATGTTGAGAGAATGGACAAGAAAGCATGGACAAGTAGATGCAGAACAATCAAGGTGACAGGAACCACTGGCAGAGGAAGACCAAAGAAAACATGGGAGGAAGTGATAAGGATGGATCTGAAAGAAAAAGGTGTCAGTAGAGACCTGGTGAAGGACAGGATAACTTGGAAGTCAATTTCAAGAAATCGTCAAACACATGCTATCATGTAAAATGGACGTTAAACGGAATATGATGAATATGATGATGATTATTTTATTTTTGCAATTCCAAGGCAAAAAAACCCCTGCCTTTGCAAGAGCACTGCTGTCATCGAACACAGCACACCTCTTTATACACAAAGAAGCAGGGCAAAGACAGCTATATGTTTCTTTCATCATCATCATTATGGTATTTTATCTTGAAAGCAATTGCCCCCATGCAGTTAATAATAACAACAAAATGATGTTTTTGATCAGCCAGCTAGCTTATAAAGTAGATCATTGGACTCTTAAGCAATGGGCCGGTTGGGTCCAGACGTTTGCATTATTTTTCTTTCCTCTTTCTGTGTTGGCAATTCAAACAAATCAAGTAACCCTGAAACATGCCAAGCTACATGCCTGACACAATTCTCTTCTTGTTCTTTGTAATCTTTATATTTAGTGCCAAAAACGCAACAAAGTGATCGGATATTTGCATAACATCACTTCCACAGTGGCCAAAAGTTTACGGAGTTTTCAATCAAACAAATATTGAGCATTCAAATGTTGGACCCCTGGGTATTTCAGAACCCGCTGTTACTTTACAATATCATCAATCGTGAAGATGGGGCGAAGGTAATCTTTTTTAAAACGTTGCCAAATCTTGTGATGCACATAATAAATTACCGAAAATTAGGCACAACAATTGCATGGAATGGTTAATCAGGGACGCCACTTGGTTCTGTTGATGAGCTCTCTGCTCCAAAAATTACCTGTCTGAAAGATATTTGTTAGCCCGTTGCTTTTCACCTTTCAATGGCCTGTTATAAACAATAAAAGGATGACAGATTATATTTCCCGAACCCTAATGAGATTAATTCGGCTATAGAACGGAAGGAGCATTATGATACTACTTTTACAAGTGTCGTGTCAAAGGGCAGTTTGGAAAGCTTTTTGATAAAGAAAGTTAAGGTTCAGCCTGAAGACTATTTAGAAAAGAAATTTTCTATTTATTTAAACCGTGTCTCAATTATATATCATACAGTTCAAGTTGACAGATGGCTTTACTCTCAAGAGGATGCCTGAACTCACTGAATAGCAACAATACAAAACTCCACGGGCGTCATTAAATAGTTGTCGACCATTTTCGTGCAACCTTTCAAAAAGACAAGGAAAATTTATATATTACTGAACAAATCAGAGCAAAAATTACACATCGCTGAGCTTTTAACAATTTCAAGATCTGATCGTGGCTGACCAAGTTTCTTCATGGTTAGTTCCACAGATCATTATCACGTGTGTAGGGTTGGTCAACGTCGCATGATATTATTAGTCATATGGCTCCTCTCAATTCTGTCCACAGAACACAATTTGCCTGTTTTTTATGAAATGAAATTTGTCCTGATATTTCTGGGTGCTGTGAAGGCAGTAATCCACGTCAGGCGAATATCGCGTTTGATGAAATCATAAATGGGGCTGACAGTGTTGACATTATTGAGCAATAATTTCATCTGAAACTTGTTAAAACTTAATATACACAAACACCGTATTAAAAGCATTGCTGAACAAGCAGACGCACAAAACGTGCAGAAACAAGGGAATCGCTAAGTCTAAATTTAATTTAAAATTTAATTTGGCCTGAAGAAACAGGCTTAAAACACCAATTCAATATACATAAGCCTAGAAACAGAACAAACAAAAGTCCTACCTATCGGAAGGAGTCGTGATATATTTCCATGAACTGCAATGAACCACTGAGTTGTGACAGCTGCTTCTTTGCATCTTAACAGGCATGCTACCCTGCCATCCGGAGTGAACAGTTCAAATGAACGACCATCCATATCTATTCCTTTTGACGAAATGTGTTTTGTTACGAAGCATAATTTTAATGGGATTCTATGTAATTCCGTCCAAGACTGTTTATTATTTATCACGGGTGTTGGTGATGGGGAATGCTCACCACTCGATTGTGATCCGTTTCTTCGAAAGTACGGGGTGACCTCTTTCAAATATTTTACAGTAAGGTCCACTTCTCTGCCTGCCTTTTTCAGTGCTTGCACAGCTTCATCATGAGTTGCGTTCCGTAAATCCTCACCATTAACTGCCAGAATGGCATCTCCGACATACAGACTCTCTGTCTGGTCAGCAGCTAAGCCCTTAAAAATTTTAGATATCAGAATAGGCATTTTATTTTCCCTTCCACCTTTGATCGAGATCCCCAATCCACCAACCTCTTGTTTGATAACCCGAACAAGTCGTATTTGATTCGCAACATGTTCTGGTACGTTAAAGTCGTTATTTGAATCTACTTTTCCATCTCTCGAGTTTGCTAGTGGTCCATTAGTTTCCTTAATGTCCTCTGTATTTATAATTAAAAACTCTTCGTCCAAATTTACCATTACACGGGTCCATTTGCCGTCTGAGTGCAGCTCCAGCAGTCCATTCCTGCTCGCGGCCGCCATGTTGAATTGACTCCCAGTCAGAAGGGGACTTATTGTTTTTAAGGCAACACCCATCCCACAATCCATTGTGAAAGCAGAATTTAATCTGGGTCAGCTTGCTGTCCACTTGGACAAGGATTGACATGTGAGGTGGGGAGGGACACACTCACACCAGTAACTTTTGTCAACTTATTCACATCCAAAAAAGAAAAATCACTTCTCTCAACCTGGAAATACGTAGTGTGTATTTCCCAGCGGAGATTCTGTTGACTTTTATGTCTGGAATGATCCTGGCGGACCATTTACTCAGACCCCCTAATATCTTGACCAAATTTTTCAAAGACCCCTTAGCCTTGTCGTTCGGTCGCTAGCTCCGACCATTTTCTTGTGCAACAAGTCTCACTATGTTGATTATGTTCTTTGTAAGCAAAATATGATCATAAAAACCCCCGCAACTTCTGCTTTGATCAGTTGCATTCAATGAAAGTGTTTTCTTTTGCTTTGGAGTAAACTCGTGTGTTAAAATTTGGCTGGAATTTTTTAAAAATAAATATTCTCTTGTAATGTATTTTCTTGTTGTTCGTCCATCAGTATTTAAGACTTTGGAGCCAAGCAAGAAAAAACCGAAACGAATACAGACATGGAATGTTGAGAGTTTGAAGAGGATGTCGAGAAACTTCTTGATTACGTAATTTAGCTGACGTAACATAGGCTGTTTGAGACTTCTGGTGAGAATTTGAAACAATGACTTATGGCACGCTTCAAACTTTTAGGACTTTCCTGCTTTTCTGGATCTTTCTTTGTCTATTGTTTTATGTGGGAAAACTCAGCACTATTTTTACTGAATCATTACAGGTATATTCTTATAAGTGGGAACAGCTTGTGAACTCATCAGTACTGGGATTTTGGGATATTTGATGAGAGATTTTAAGGTGATTTTTATGACATTTGTGATTGTTTTGGAGATATAGAAGAGGGCCTGTGATTCTTCATTCGACAAACTGTGGTATTTTTGGTTGGGTTGGCAGAATTACCGACAAGGAAAAGCCTGAGAAGTATTTTTTACTGAATCGAACGACAAGGCATTGTGCTTTATTTGTTGTGAGACAGTTGGTATTTTCAAGGATTTTAATAAGAAGAGACATAATGAAACTAAACACAACAGATTTTATTGCAGTCGTTCGAAAAATGATCTAATGAAGAAAATTACAATGTTACATAAGAGCTTTCAGAAACATCAAACGATGATCGGTCGTTTTTGTTCCTCAAGGGCAGGCGACCCATACTACTAACTAAACTAACGAAGTACAACAAGTCAATTTCAGATGGGGAATTTATAAAAGCGTGAATTGATGCCACGGCAAAATGTACTTTTCCAAATGTTGATATGTTCAAGAGTGTTTCCTTGTCAATGACAACCCTAGCGCGTTATGTAAATTTAAAGCAAAAAAATTAGCTGATCAATTGAAAAGCAAAATCAGGAAATTGGAACTGTTTGAGTTGAAATATGTCGATTAACTACACCACAGCAAAATCCAGTGCGTATCACCATCAAGATCGAGTTTGAGAAGGAGTTAGGGTAGTTGACTTTTACAGACTTTGGAGCTTTTCCTGCTTGAGCAACTTTGCCTGGTGAGAAGGTATAAAATTAAGTGAAGGGGCTTACAAGATTAAATTTCGCACAATGCTTAATTAATGGTTGTTAATTAATAATTATCACACTGTGATGTTAATTAATCAAAGCTAGGCTGAACACAGTAGTCTTTATCATTAATAAAAAGTTCATGAACTTATTTCAAATATTACAGAAGTTACAGCCAAATATATGAAAAAAGTGATATTTCCAGCTACAAAAACGTCACTTATGTTATTGATCACAAAAATACTCAAAAGTTCTGAATCTAATAACTTTTATAATATTTCAGGGAATTTTACGATCCTAAATTATTCTTAAGGTTTTTCCAAGCATTTTCCTTTGGTCCTATACTTTTCAAAGTTTGTAACATTTGAAATTTATATCCTTCTTCATACTCCAGGTCAAAATTCAACAAAACTTCTTGATTGTGACTCAGAATGACAGACAGCGTTTCCTTCAATTGTGAGGGAGACCAGAAATGTTTTTATTACTTTTTAGCCTTTGCTATGTTTTCAGCTAAAAATACAGTATGAAATCTTCTATCAGATTTCTATCAGTTTTTTCCAGTCACCATTTTCCCTTTCTAAGAACCTGGGTTAAAAAATCAGTTCTACCAAAATAACAGATTTATCCAGAAAACCCACCAATGCCCACCATTTTTTTGTCGTTCTTCGAATCACCCTCCGATTTCTCCTTAAGTCACACCCAAAGTCATCAGACGAATTTTTACCCATTTCTCAGACAATAAAAAATATTCTAAGCTCTTTGTTAACCATTTGTTACCGTAAAAACATCTGCTTAGAACTGCCGAACTAATATATTTTCAATGCATATTTTTTGAAACGAAGGAAACCACAAATATCGTGGCGTAATATACCATAATAATTGCAATAAAGCTTAAACGGTTTGTGTTGAACCAGCACAGAAACTATTGGGGATTATCAGTATCATATTTCATTAAATTATAACAATGTGATATCTGACCACCCTAATTTAAGGGATGTTTGTCATGAGCTCCTTTTTTCCCCTTTGGAGAGACCAAGAAGCGAATTCTTTCTTGTATTCCAAATTTTCTCCCCAACACTGCACAATCCATTAAATAAATAAAAAACAGTTACCCTATTTCTCATATCATCAATCACCCCAACAAAAGTTGTCAACGCGATTTCACAAAAGTCATCCTTTGTCACAAGTGGTAACTTCACTTCGTCTGGCTTTGCTTATGCTTTCAAATGTCGTCAGCGTCGTTTTTATGTAACCTAAACAAGGTTCTCTCTAAATATTAGATTTAATAAGGTCCCAAATTTTATGAGACGTTAGACTTATCACCTGGTTTCTCCTTTTGTTGACAAACCTTGTGATTTCGAAGAGACAAACGTGGAATGAACACGAGAGTAGATGATCTCGACTCCCTATTTTGCGGCATTTTTTCATGACTGAAATTGTTTTGTTTGTAAGCAATTATCCTCTCCCCTTGTAACTTTTCAATCATTATTTATAAACAAACCTGTATTATGTTGCGCTTTACTTGTTTCTGACTTACACTTAGTTACAATCAAATCTTTATGCTTAAATAATACATAGGAAGACTTTGAAATAACCTGAAGCACTTGGAATTAATGACCCATATACATATATGTATATTTATTTATATATTTATACCGTAAATGCTCGATATGCCGCCCTATCTCGCTTTAGCGCCCTCTCGAATAGCTGCATCCTGAACATGGTCCATAACTGAAAGGGGGCGCTCTTATAAATATTTATAAATATTTATATTTATAAATATACTTTTCAATCATTATTTATAAACAAACCTGTATTATGTTGCGCTTTACTTGTTTCTGCTTTACACTTAGTTACAATCAAATCTTTATGCTTAAATAATACATAGGAAGACTTTGAAATAACCTGAAGCACTTGGAATTAATGACCCATATACATATATGTATATTTATTTATATATTTATACCGTAAATGCTCGATATGCCGCCCTATCTCGCTTTAGCGCCCTCTCGAATAGCTGCATCCTGAACATGGTCCATAACTGAAAGGGGGCGCTCTTATAAATATTTAGCAAGTAAAAATTACCAGTATGTAGTCAAACACAACTTTCTTCTTGAAATTATCTACATTTATAAATTTTATGTCGTCCCTTTTTCCTTCTAGTTTATTATGAAACACAGTTATGATTTCTTTCTATGTCATCGTTACTGTGCACTTTCCTGGGATGACAAGACCCACCTCTCGCTTTCGTTTTCAAAGGACTGTTGCCGTCAATAGGTTGCTTTTGTTGCTTCTCGAAAACTGCTGCACAAGTCCGCTATTTCCTTCAGAAGATCCCCCATTGGTTGATGTCGGGAAAGGTATTCAACCAAGAAATTCCTCACTGTCAAATCCAAGTCCTTTTGAAGGGCACCGTCTGAGCTCCAGTTACTGGGGGAAATGACGTTAAAATGGGGGAAATGACATTTGCACTAAATGAAACTAACACTTGACGAGTGATAAAATAAGCCTTTCGAGGCAAATTGCACTGAGAAATATGATAAGTGCCTTGGGAAACAAAAAATTTACAACGAAACCGCTGAATGTAATCTCAAGGCGTCTCCACGAAACATAGTTATTGAATGGATTCTAGAATCATGGTCTTCATTATCAACCGAGATGGGTTAGAGTTCTTTTAAAGCATGTGGACTGAATACCAGCTTTGATGATTCGAGAGACGACCTCGTTCATTGCTTTAAAAAAAATAAACTTTGTGGATTTTTAAATTTTTTTGACGTCATTTTTCCTCAGTAACTGGGGCGCAGACGAGAAAGATGGTGCGGGTGCCGGTGCCCTTCACAGGGACTTGGATTTAATAGTGAGGAATTTCTTGACCGGATGCCCTTCCTGACGCCAACCAATGACTTTTTTCTTTTGTGAATTTCCAAAGTCGACCGCTCGGGGAATCGAAGCCGGAATTCCCGGTTACGGTACAGTTAAACTAACCATTAAGCTACGGCTCCTCATAATAAATTTGTGAATCTGGAAGAGAATACTGTCATCTTAAGTGGAGGTGTGGAATGACTTGAAAGATGATGCCTCTCCATTTCTTTCTGTTACCGTTACTGATTCGGATGTAGAAGAAGCTGTAAAAAGTTTATTTCTATTAGATAAAGTTAAAATAGATAACGATTTTTTCAAAGTAAAAACTGATTAACATTTACGTCATACACACTACGTATACAGTATATATTGCAATCTTCCCTTTGTATTGATGATTTCTAAGTTTTGGTTTTATATTAAAAAATTACGGAACAATAAAAGTGGAATTATTTTACTAGGTCCCACTCGATTTGGCGCCTAGAATTCTAAATCGAGCATTTATGAAAAAAATATATATATTACTATATGACTATACAATTATTAGTATATGTGTTTATCATTATCATTTTCTTCTTCTTTATCCAGCTATTTGCCGGTTCGGCGAACAGTATCTTTCTCGTCTACATAACGCTACTGTGAATGTGTTCTGAGTAGATGCACAAAGGTGAAGTTAGGGAAAAGGCTGGAATAATGCTATGAAACTACTACTACTACTACTACTACTACTACTACTACTACTACTACTACTATTATTACTACTACTATTACTACTACTACCACTACTACTACTATTACCATTACTACTACCACTACTAGGTCGTCCACAGGACTCCATAGACCCTCCTCAGCATTCGTATGTATGTTCCATCAAGATACTTCTCAATCTGAGTGGTGATGGACCTGTAATTGCATTCATCCAGAAGAATCGACTCATAGGNAATGCTATGAAACTACTACTACTACTACTACTACTACTACTACTACTACTACTACTACTATTATTATTACTACTACTATTACTACTACTACCACTACTACTACTATTACCATTACTACTACCACTACTAGGTCGTCCACAGGACTCCATAGACCCTCCTCAGCATTCGTATGTATGTTCCATCAAGATACTTCTCAATCTGAGTGGTGATGGACCTGTAATTGCATTCATACAGAAGAATCGACTCATAGGTTGCCTGAAAGAATCGGTTTTCAGATTTGAAACTACGCAAAGCAAAACTGAGATGTCAGATCCAAGTGCTAGCGAACAAAAAGAAACCCCCTTCTAGATATTAGGGGGAAAATTAGTTAGAAGAAAAAGGTCAAGAGGCAGACAGTTTAAATGGCGGGATGTTGTACAACGAACCAAGAAAGAAACACCAAGAAGAGATTTAAAAACCAGCAGCCAGTAGAAGCAAAAGACCAGGAATTCCTATCACAGATGGTAGAAAACATAAATCAAGGAAAATATACTCTTTTGCAAATGAATATTAAAGCATTTCATATCAAAATGAAGCTCATAAATGTACAGGTTGCATTGTTTTATATTGTCAGGAAACTTTATTAATATTAAGTTTGATTGTTTGTTGTAAGAACTACGGAAAACAGAGCTCTATCAACTTAATTCATTACTCTATCTAGAACAGTACTTAGTATAGCAGGAGATACCAAGGCAACAATGCCTTTCAAATAACATTCTGTTTGCGATGCTTTGTAACCTTGGTATTGGCTGAGATATCAGATGAATTTTTGAAAGTAACTAGCTTAATAGGGTAAACATCAAATTCATGAAGCACTTGAAAATTTAAAAGCAATATAACATATTCAATATGCCAACAATAAAAATTTCTAGTTTTGATGTGGATGGGATTATAGCGCATTTAAGCAAAACAGGCCGACTGTCAGAATCCCCATTTATACAAAACCTTTGACGATGCACAGGTTTTTTCTGATCATTATTTTTTAATGATAGAGCAAAGATTTCAAGTGCACAGTTAGGTTTCCAAACCTTACTGGAAAAAGAAAAATTGTTTTGCTTGTCAATCAAATGGATCAATAAATCTAAAGACACGTTTTTTTGTAGCATTGCCTGATTTTGTCTATTTCATTTATTGTTCGGTTTTTCCCCTTATCTCATATACTATATTTGTCAGAGAGTCATGATATTACCTAATAGTGAAAGTAAGGTTCTCATAAATGACGCATATTACAGAACTTAAAACCAGAAAATAAAATAACTTTTTTTGCCATTAAAAAAAGAAAAAGACTTTGTACCTTTATCAATACTGGCATTAAAGATTTAAGCACATATTGAGTTAATTTTCTCCTCCAGTATCATTAGGTCCATCTTTTGCTGGACCAAGCATAAGGCTAAAATAACTTTTATGGACTACTTCAATATTTGACTGAGCACCCCCTCGACAGAGTGTCGTTTCTTGAGAACTTTTAAGGCAAGAGTCACGGAATATTACAATTAATGCATTTCATCAAATAGGAGTTATTGCTGAAATGAAAGAACCCAACAAGAACCCAACAATATTAAAAAGAGAGACTCCGATAGAAAAAATTCCACACACATGGTCAAATATATTTAAATCAACTACCAATAAGCACATGAGATATTGAGTATTGAATTCAGTAGTTGATGGTAGTAAAGACCATAGCATTCTTGAAAATTTATGGACTCAAAGTATGCTAAGGGTATAGCAGCTTTATTATGTCATGTGTCGTTAGCTTTTACTCAGCTCAGTAAAAGCTTACGCATGCTCCAAGTGTCTAATTTTTGATATGTATGTAGGACTAGCATGCCTTTCAGGGTTACGTTTAATATTCACAAGCAGTAATATGATAAATTTTATGCAGGGTCTTTACTTAAATAGAACTCTGCAGAGAATTGTCTGAGGAAGGACATAACGGTTTTCTTGAGGACATTCGTGTTGTGATAATTGGTTGCATAATTATAAGAAAGAGGGTACCTGAGAGTTTTGGCAACAACTTGAAGACTCACAAACCCCGGGGTCTTAATGAAAGGTAAGTTAAAGTATAATTATATTTTCTATTAAGTTGTCTGGTTTGTTTCAAATAACTTGTTTCCCCTTTATCCTAAATACCATTCTTTGTTTTCCATCGTTTACTTTTCATTTATAATTTTAAATCATTATTTGTATGCTTGTTTTCACTAAATTAAGTATTCCCTTTTAATTGTCCTGCTACACTTATCTTTAGTTTATCACCTTACTTCATTTACTGGTTTCCGTTGTTTTTCATTGTCTTATGTTATCGCTTTCTTTCTGCTTCAGTGGGACACACTGTACCATATTCTCCGACATACCCTAGTAACACAACATCCTGTATTTTCTTACCTTGCAATTACTTCTGTTATTTAATGTATTCGGGTTGTCATTCTTGGAGATTCGCATTGTAATTACCTAACTGTATTTTTGCTCTTTCGTGTTGTTAATTACATATGCGCTATATAAAACGGGATTGTGTATTACTGGCGAAGACGACAGTTAAAATGTTTAACAAGTTGAAGGCTTTTTCTGAGTAGCTGTAAATCATATGTAAAATTTTTGTGTGATAGAAGCTTATGAATGTTCATATATATAAATTTCAAAAAAAATATATAAAGTTCCTTATCCAGTTTATGGTATGCAATAGTTTGCGGATATTTAATTGATATTTTTGGAGAGCATCCTGGACAAATTTTAACTCGTGGTTCACTATGGGATTTAGACAGATAATCTTCTTACTCATATAACTATTCCAGTAATGGAACTGGTATCGCACAGTGTAGTGAATGGGTCTTTCTACCAAAGACCGGGGAAACAGCTTATAAATGTGTTGCTGTCAGACCGATAAATCCATTAAATCCCTGTCACACACGTGGGATCCATAGATAAAGAGAAGGGATTGCCCATGGAGCACACAAATGGATAAGAGAGCAAGCATTGATGCAGCACCCAATACCCATTTTGGTGAAGGTAGAGCAGAGTTTTACAGACGTCTTCTAGGATAAGGATATTCAAATCAAAATGGTACAGGCAAAGATATATTGAAAAAGCCAAAGCATTGTGTCTGTTCATACCAAGCACAGTTTTTGAGAAGAGGAAAAGCATAAAATCGAGTACAAGAGTGGATATATCTGCAGCCAAACTGGTTAACTTTTGGTTTAGCAAAGCGACGGAAAAGAATTCTGAAATAAGGTGATATCGAGAGAGGTGTTTGTGACCCAAAAAGGCTAAATTCTCTTGGCTATACGAGTTAAATGAGAGAAAAATAACCAACCCGTAGAAAAAGTAAGCTGCAGATTTGAAGAGTAAGGTGTGATGTTCCTGATATGGAAGTAAAATATATTGTTTAGATCTTGAGAAGGTAATTATTGAGAAGTAAAAAAGGAGGGGATTACTAGTAGTAAAAGAAAGACAAGAGGGAATATTAAATCAGTTCTGCCTGGAGAAACCTTCAGATTCTGTCTTAGGGACCGAAATGTAAAGCCAGCAGAAGATACATTGTGGTGGTCTGGAGCAATACCCATTACTAAAAGATCTTCAAAATTGTCAATAGATAATACTGCAAAAGGAATACATATCAGATATATATCTGACCAAGGAAAAAAAATGAAAGCAATAAGAAATGACCTGATGATATGAAATAATTAAATGACACAAAAGATCTAAAAGAAATAGAAATAATAAGCAAAGGTTTGGCCAATACTGAGAAACAACAAAGAAAAGCTAGAGCAGTGGACAAAGGGATGGATTCAAAACTGAGTACTTCCAAAGGTGACTTTTGCTGTAAGGCCCTCCACATTAGTAGCCCTAACTACAACAACAACCAATACCTTGAATGCACTATGATTTGGCATAATACGTCTGACCATTATAACAGAAAAACCTCTAAAATCCACTTCATTTTTACCTGGATACATTACACCCTCGTCTGTGATCTAGAGCTTTTCTTTATAAAAATTTCACCCATTTATACTATGCTTTCTTTCCGTATCACATTTATTACATACTTCTTCAATCTATCACGTACCATAATTCATTTTTTGCTGTTTAGTTTTATGTTTTAAAATTCACTGTAGTATGTTCTTTTCCCTCCTTTTTGGTTGTTGTGCGTTTTGATTTGGTGAGAAATGATACTAATGATTACAGAGACCAAAGAACCTGGTCGGGAAGCCCAGGTTTAAATTTCGAAAAAATAATTAATTCTTGCTTAAAAGTCTAAGCTGACAAGGCTCTTTCAGCAGTAGCTCTTATAATCTTTCCATACCTTTAACTCAGATAAGTTAACAGTGGGACAAGTTGTATAAATTATGTTAACTTTGAACAAAAGATGCAAATTTTATTTGTCTTTCTCTTTTACTTTGTTGCATAAATCCAAATTCAACAGATGGAAATCAAATGTGTTGGTATTTTTACTTATTCCTTTCCAGTGGGAACAAAAATCTCATGCGAACAATAGCCAAGTCTGAAAGTTCTACTGTGTTACCCAAATTCTAACGTGGGAAAGGTCAAATGAATCTCCAGACATGTCTGATATTCTTTATCCATGATAAAATTTGAATAATAAAAGGAAAACGCCACAGCAGCCCACATGTGTCTTATCAAGGTTTCGTTTTATGCCTATTGACTTCTTAGCAAAGATTGTAAGAAGTCATAACTACAGATTGTAAGAACTCCAGCTTCAGTCAACTAAGTAGTAATTGCAAGCATTGTACCATACGTATTTCGTAGTCTTGACAATGTATTGCTTTTCTGAAAAGAAGAAACGGGTAAAGATAAACCAGGAGCTTAGATTAAAAAGTAACAAATGAAAATAATGATAATGATGATGATGAAAATAATAAAAATAACAATAGTATAATCAGAGTGTGTGTTTCTTTGCCTCTGAGTGTGTGTGAACACAAAACTATGGTTTCCATTCTTTTTGTAGACTTCGAGAGGATTATTTCATAAGAATCCTTGTAACTTCCTATTAAATAGCAATGCTTGCGTTTGCTAGATTGTATTAGCCTCAGTAGTGGGTAATTAATTTCGGTGCACATGATTAGACATTTAGAAATAGAAAACTGACTAGCTAGCTAGTTTCCCACTGTTTATTGAAATACCTGAACTAAGTATTTCTGCTACGTTCCCAAGGTTTTCGACCACAAGTAATTTTAATTAGTATTAAAACTTAATTTCCAATGTTTTATTACTATTGCAACCCTTTGTGTTGTGGTGTTACGGTTTTACTCTTTGTCCAAAATATCACCTGAAGGCAACGAGGAATATTGAAAAAACGGAAGAATGGGTCGAGTGAGAACATGAAGAATAAGGTTTATTCTTTTTTCTCGCGAAAAAGAAGCATGACTGTTTATTTTCGCAACTGGACATTAATTGCGAGGCTTGAATTTCAATATCTTAGCTCAAAAGGCCATTGGTTAGTACCAGAAAGGGTACCAGAGAAAAGAAAGGGTTCAAGCTCCTACACGATTTCTCTCACCAAGGTACAGTTGGACAAGAAACATGAACCTCAGTCGGTTGCACATAACTTTTCAAGGTGTAAAATATATTTATTTATAGCCACGATACCAATAACCTTCACAGCTAATAAAAATGCTAGTAACCTTTTCCTGTTATGAGAATTATAGAAATAAACAACATAATATCTTTACTTTCTTTCAGTATAAGGCGATACTCCTTGAGCCTTAAGTTCTGGAGTGAATCGATTAGCTTTGGGTGGGCTCTGTTTTGTGTCTGACCTTATCGTTATATTAAACCAATTTCGTCTCAGGGGATGTAATGAGTAACGATTATAAACTTTCTGACTGTAAAAGAAACACCGTCTTGGGGTATATTTTCAGGGTTTGTAACCAGAACTGTCTGGTCGCAATGGGAAAAGGTAAAATTAAAGAATAAATAGAAAAACACGACGCTAAAAACCAAGAAGAAAATGACAAGGATTTCTTTTACTTATTTGGAAGTATGTTTAGTTGCGGATGCACTATATTATTTGTTTATAAAAAAGGTGTTTTATTTTCCACGATTTATGAGCAGGGTACCTCTCATACTTCCCAACAGTGTCATTTAATCACTGATAAAAATTTTTTCTAAAGACATAGTAAAATAAATGAGTTGTTAATTGTCTTTCCTTTTCTTTTCGTCACTAAGCTTAATACTAAAGTTTTGATTTGAGTTTTAAAAGTGGCTTTGAAAAACCGCTTTGTAAATTGTGTTTTCAAGTAAAGTAATTGTGACTGAAAAATGAACTTTTTTTTCAAATACAGTAACAAACGTATTAGTAAGTAAAGGCGTTATGGTAAATGTAGTTTTATAAAGCTTTCTAGCCAAAGGTAAACAGGAATCTGAATCGCCTAAAATTCAAAAATAGCTTGTTAGTCCTCTGTTCTCAACGGGCACTTATGTGCCACACTGGTACCAATGATAACCATGTTCTTCCCAGAAAAGACAACTCCAAATTCTTTGCACGAGCCTCGAGGTCTAAACACTCTCCGAGTGTTAGCATAATGTTTCGATCAATATACTTATCTAATGAAAAACAACAACATATCATACTTCAGTTAATACACAACAATACTATTCAACTTCATTAATTGACTTCCTATTTCATAATTTATGTCACATACTGACTCAAATTACCATCTTTCCTCTATTCCTTGGTTACTTTCATTCAGGAGCGTTCTAGTTCACCATATTCAAAACAATACCATTTAACTCATCTACCACGTACCTTCCAAGCAAACCGTTATTTTCACTGTTATCTTTATATTTTATCGAAGATATCATTTAGATTCAGCAAAACCGAAAGTGCACAAATATACCTTAAAGCACAATAAGTTTAAAGGACTTTATGGATGGTGAGAAAATTTCAAAATGTTTCATATAGGTCATCCCTTTACAAACTTGAGTAGCACGTGCAATCAGTAGGGGCTCATAAAAGTTAATGGAGGGTTTCACACTGAACTGTATAGAATAATGTCATAAATTGAGAATTCATGTCCTTAAAAAGTGTGCGTGGGGGGAGGACGGAAGGGGTAACAAGACGAGAACCAGATAGAAGAGATTTATTAGAATTTTCAGAAAACTGAAAGGATTAGAGGGAATATCTGATTTAAAACTTTTAAATTCTATACAAAAGCCCATTGACAAAGGCGAATTAAAATGTATCTCGGACTACAGCTATTACTGCCTTTTGTATACAAATACCCATTCTTTTGTTTTTCTGACCTGCATACATTTTTATGACTTGCTCATGCAACTTAATTATAGATAAAATGAATTCGAAATGTGTTTGGTACATAACCAGTTATGGTCCATTTTGTTCCTTTACTACGTTTTAATGCGTTTCAGCGTTGAAAAACAGCGCTTATCTTCTGGAGTTGAAACAGGCATTGTTAATACCGCTCGAAGAAGTTTGCTTGATCCAGAAAACGTCTCAGATAAATTATTTCCCATTGCAGGCCAATGCAAACTGTTGACATCCGTCAATGGTAGAAATATTTGATTTTAATGGGTAATTTTGGAGCTCTGCCGGGACGGATCATGGATCATGGATCATGGATCCATCAATGGTTTGTATTTACGACGCCAAAGAAAGATCTGGAGAAAATGACAAACCAAGGAGCCTCATTAAAGGGCATTCCTTAACAGGGGAAGCAACATAATCGGGCCCAATATCAGAATGATATATTGACCTTAATGCTTCCTTTCGAATTTTATTTCACTAAGGGTTCTTACCTTTGAAGACAGAAATTTCATCATCATCATCATCATCATCATCATCATCATCATCATCATCATCATCAAGAACATCAATAACAATAATAACAACAGCAACAACAACAACAACAACATCGTCATCATAATCAGATCTTGATAGCAAGAGTAAGTCTGACTTTTTTTCTCAAAGACATCATGATCACTCATTGCATTTAGGAGATCTTCAGGAAGGCATCTTGTATCCTTACACAATTGGTCAATTGACAGAAATTTAATAACAACAAAAAACACTTTTTTTCTTTTTTTCATGTATGACATGATTCATCCCTAAATTTTTATAAAGTTCTTTTAGATTTCATTGACAGATCACCTATTAACAATGTAATTTAGTGCCGAGTGCTTTCTAAAATCTGCCCCAACAAAGTGTTAACATGAGCTAACCTACACAATAAGCTCATCTGACCAAATTTTGATTGGCTAGACTCAATCATAAGAAAGGATTCGAGATTTTCAGCCCAAAACAACAGGGAGAATTTTACTGCACGACTCAACGCGTGACTGAATGTCGATACTTGGGAATGTCCAAAAGCAGCTCCAATTATATGATACAATGAGCTGAACAAGCTAAAATGAAGTTTTAAAAGACAGCTTTGCTTGGGAAACATGCATTTGTCATTGAAATAATTCCACAGACACAAATAACAATGCTTGTGACAATCCATACTATGGGGAGTTGTGTGGGTAGAATTGCTAACACACAGCAAAGAAGTTATTTCTTGTATGCTTTCCCCCGCTACCATAATATAACGTTTAAAATTTTTTTTTTACTGAGAGTAAATGATATAAAAAAGATTATCTGAATATTCTAAAAATGACTTAGCCCCACTATCCCCATCGGACCAGCTCCAACTGCGTACTATCACCACCTCAAATGAACTGTGGGTAACCATAATTTTGGAGGACAGCTAAAAGTTGAAAAAGCCTTCTTTTCCTCTTGAGGCATTGCGTCCTTTTATACATATACGGGTTTTAACTAAATATTCTAGTTGTATTATCATGCTACTACTGAATTACCCATTACTTTCACTCTTTCATTTTACAGTCTTTATTATTTCACAGTCATTATATTTANTATAATATAATATAATATAATATAATATAATATAATATAATATAATATAATATAATATAATATAATATAATATAATATAATATAATATAATATAATATAATATAATATAATATAATATAATATAATATAATATAATATAATATAATATAATATAATATAATATAATATAATATAATATAATATAATATAATATAATATAATATAATATAATATAATATAATATAATATAATATAATATAATATAATATAATATAATATAATATAATATAATATAATATAATATAATATAATATAATATAATATAATATAATATAATATAATATAATATAATATAATATAATATAATATAATATAATATAATATAATATAATATAATATAATATAATATAATATAATATAATATAATATAATATAATATAATATAATATAATATAATATAATATAATATAATATAATATAATATAATATAATATAATATAATATAATATAATATAATATAATATAATATAATATAATATAATATAATATAATATAATATAATATAATATAATATAATATAATATAATATAATATAATATAATATAATATAATATAATATAATATAATATAATATAATATAATATAATATAATATAATATAATATAATATAATATAATATAATATAATATAATATAATATAATATAATATAATATAATATAATATAATATAATATAATATAATATAATATAATATAATATAATATAATATAATATAATATAATATAATATAATATAATATAATATAATATAATATAATATAATATAATATAATATAATATAATATAATTATAATATAATATAATATAATATAATATATATAATATAATATAATATAATATAATATAATATAATATAATATAATATGATATAATATGATATAATATAATATAATACAATATAATATAATATAATATAATATAATACAATATAATATAATATAATATAATATAATATAATATAATATAATATAATAGAATAGAATAGAATAGAATAGAATAGAATAAAATAGAATTTAATATAATAGAATAGAATAGAATAAAATAGAATAAATATAGATATAAGCAAAAATATCTTAGCATCCTTAAACGTTCATTACTTCTTTATAATTTTCAAGCTTTCGATGCTGTATAACTATATATGCGTATGATCAACAAAAAAATGCTAAATATCCAAGACATTGTCACTGAGACACAAACGGAAGTCCTCATCAACGGTGTTGATATCACCTCGAATACCTATCATTTGACAAATCAAAACGTGTTGAAGGATTGAATTTCACCACAACGACAAAATGGATTGCCCCTTAGACCAATTCTATGCATGAAATCGGCATATCGTCCATATCCAGATCGTAATCGATTTAAGAGCACCCATTGGGCTGGATATTGGCAACTTCCTCGTGGTCCAGCTTGCAAGTACCAATCTAACTTTGAGAAACTAATGCCAATACCTGAACAACAGAGACAAGCTGTATAACCTTTAAGTAAAAAAGATCTTCGTTAAGGAGTGCAGCCTTCCTTTAATTCATGCTCTTTTTCATAGACATTTTAAAACTCTTGTCACAAAATGTTATCTGGATATCGTTTAGACTAGCTCTTAGAAGCATTATATAGCTTTTAATACGATTTCAAACAAAACACAAAAGTTATGCAGCTACTCTAAAATAGTATTCTGATCACAGGTATTCTATGGTTGAAATGTAAACACCTCCTATTAAAAAATAGTTACTTTTATTGTATTGTAACGATACTTTGGACCTGATTGGCGACACCCATATCATTAGCATACTTTGAAATAGTAAAACTTTGTAGGTTGCTATATAATTTTGGGCACACCTCAAAAGTACTTACTTTAAACCTCTGCAAAAGTTTAAATAATCCATTACTTCCGGTTGGAAAAGTTAAAGCTATATTTCTTTAATACTGCCAGAAGCAGGGCAAAACGTGAAGAAAGAGGCTTAGCAGTTGTAAATCCTTTTAGTCATGCTCATTTGCAGACAAACAAAATGAGACATGGTGCTTTAGGATCTTAAAGTTTTACTCGTATTATTATTTTTCAATTAACTAAGACTATCTGAGGTGATATTGAAATAATTTTACTATATTGCCCAGATTAAAAAGAAAAGAATTTGGTTTCCTTAATGGGTAAATCAAATCAATTTAATCAAAGTCTTAATGCCAACAATAAGTTGAGGATTACACTTAACATAAATCACAGAAACGATGAGATAATAAAATGGCAAGTACTTTAGGAGAAAATGTTTGTACCAAATGTCAGAATAAACAAGAAATATCTTCATTTTTGCTGATCTCTGTACACACAAAGCTAATATGATTAGAGTATGACAGTCATATTTTTCAACTGTGGATGAAACAATGGCTGAAACCCACCGGCACCCTTACCACCTGAATTACCTAAAAGAAACAAATGTTTCTATATTATGTTCTAAGTTTACAAGTATGCATTTAGAACTAGAGCTAGAACATTAGCATATACCCACATAGCCTACAAGGAGATTTCAAATATAAGAGCTCCTTCGTTGACTATATTGTTCTGAGTGATTGCATTTAATAGTAAAGTAGTTATGCGAATATATAAAAAATATATAAACATTTATTAGCTTCTATCGTACAGAAATGCTAAAATAATTTATAGCTACTTAGAAAAAACCTAACATTCAACTTTTCAACTTTTGTTTTTGTCAGTATAAACGTATATATATATATATATATATATATATATATATATATTTGTACATATTTCTTTGGCAACTGGGGGTATTCAAACTATAAGGACTTTTGTGTCCTATTGCTTCTAGAGATTGCTGTAGTTATTTGCTCCCGCAAGAGAAATTAGTCTCATTTAAAGATCTTTTAGTTGGTTTGAGTGTGAAAAGCAGAACGAAAAAGTACTCAAAAAATGACCGGAAAAGGTCTTCTCTTAGGCAAAGACAGTCCCTTCAATAGTATTTCCATAATAGGAGCAATTTTGTAAAATTGTTAAGTAAAATAGATTTACTAGATTGTATCAAAATTTTTAGAATAAGGAATTTTATTGGAGTTTTTCCAAGAGAAAATATTGTTAATTATAGTAAAACAGGATTCTATTTTATCAACCATGACGATTCCAAAGGACGTGGAACTCATTAAGTAGCAATCCAAATTAAACCTAATATAATCGAATATTTCGATAGATTTGGTACGAGAACATTTCAGGACCTTGATAAATTATCACACAATTTATATATTAACTATGTTTATAATAGTAGCCAGTATCAAGACATGTACGAGTGAATTATTATTCTATTTTACTAAAACATTTTTAAAGGAAAAGCAAATTATGAAGTATTCTTCCAATTTGGCATTTTCCTGCATTGCTTCATAACCATATCTTTATCAATTATGATATTCTTCTGGTTAACATTCACCATTTCCTCCTTCAGAACATTTAACCCATCAGCAACTTTGTTATGCTCTTTCCATATGCTCCAAATTTAACTCCAGAAAGTTCTACTTTCCTTTACATTCGGTATGTCACCATTACTCTTTCTACCATTTCCATTTAACTCATTTTAGACCTTCTTTTGATCCACTCGGAACAATCTATTTATTCTGTACTGTTCTATTCGTTGTTCGTATCGGGTAATTTTTGACGTTTTTGCAAGAACCCTTTCTTTTAATTCTTCAATTACTGTTGTTAAACCCTTCCTTTCTGCTCTATATTTTTCCTTCACCAATTTTGCCTTACCCTCTCTCGCAACGCCTACCAGTTTTTTTCTTTACCCTTTCAAGAATGTTAATGTCCTTAAAAAGTTGCTTGATATCATCTTCAATACGTCTTTTCGACCACGGATCCTTCTTCTTTTCTACTTTAAATTTTTTAAGCCCTAGTCGATCTGTTTCCGATTTAATATCGACTACTCAACTAAGAAATTTCCTCTACCATCACAAAACGAATATCTACAACGGCTTATTGAAAGAACAGAACATTTTCTTCGTAGGATGCGCTGGAAATCTTTTTTCTTTCTAAACCCGGAAACGACCTCACCAACTGGAAACACATATGGATTTAGGTCGACAAAAAAACCACCCCCGATTGACGAACTTAAGGAATTCGAAAAAGACTTACTTGGGATGATCCAAACCATCAAATTTAAGGAAATAAGCAATTCATTTTTAAGCAGACATAAGGACAACACCACAGTAGAGGGGAGCCACAAGATACTGCATCACTTTTTTTTTTTAGGGATAGTCCCAGACCTCTGGACCGCGTTGAGACAACAATGGGGCAAGAGTCATGTGATCACAAGCTATTATTATAAATCGTCTTACCCTTATTTCTTTTTGTTGTTGCTATGCTAACCCTAGTATTTTTGTTGTGATTGCAACTAACTTTCATTGAAACTCATTGAATCCTAGTGCCTAGATAGACTAACCCTAGTTTTTCTGTTTCTGTAACTCGCCTCTGTAAAGCAGGAGCTTATATAAACAAAATATATATAAAAAATGCGGAAAAGGAAAAGGCAGTCATCTTTATAAACAATACAGAGTTTATGATTTGTAAGATGCATTAATGAGTAATGATAACACACCTGCTTTATTACAGGTATCAAGTATGCTTAAAATCAGTTAGAAAAAAAAAGCCGCAACAAACCTAGACGATGAAGAAGGCACAGAATGAACTATAAACAAAAGAGCAGGCATGTAGGGTACTTTAAATTGTGATATTATTATATTACTACGTACAAAGAAGACTATATACAATGTAGTGTCCACTTAAACTATATACAATGAGAGGGTGACTATTTCACAAGATGTGGTAGATACGGTGGTGACCATGGGGGGGGGAGTGAATTGATACCGTCTGGTAAAATATAGCGTTTATCGTCGTAACTTGAAAGGGATGTTTTGAAGATCTGGTGGGTGTGGAGATTGTGGTAAGAAGATCGAAACTGGTTCATTCCAAGTTTAAACTGTTGTTTATCTAACAGACAGGTTTTATAGTTGGCATGGGGGATTTCTTTTTTTACTACCTGCTTCTTCACATCCTTGGCCGTTTTCTTTTCCTTGCCTGCAAATTTTAGTGAGTACATTTTGAGTCGTAACCCTACCAACTCTTCCATGGAGATACTAGCAAGTTCAATTTTGAATTTACCGATCACCTTTTTATTTTCATCTGAATGGAGTGGGTGGTCGGTTGGGTAATCGGAAAAGTCGAAGAGGTGATGGTCTATGTGTATATCAGTGTAGAGATAGGGGGTTGTGATGGAATAACATAAAGAGTCTGTGTCCGTGAAGAGAAGAGTGCTGGCTGGTCCTGGGTATTTTTGTTTGACGTAGCCATAGTGAAAGTCGTTCATTAAAGTCTTGGAAATATCAAGGATAGCAAGACCAAGGTAGATGGATCGATTGAGGAGCACCGAGGTTTCATGTGAATTCACAGCCACAAGAGAGTCAGTGATTTGAAGTTTGAAGGATTTGAAGGAAGGTTTTTGTGCAACGAATTTCATACGAGTTGGGTCGGAGATGAGCTCAATATTTTTATGATGACGAAGGTTTTCCATCGATTTTCCAAAGACAGAATTATTGAGCAGTTTAAAAAAGTCTTTTTCAAAGGCGTTCCGAGCTTGAGATTGCATGGTTGTGTTAAAATCAATATAGGGTTGGAGCCAAGCGGATTGTTCAAAGGAGAGAATGCGGTGAACTTTTCTGAGAACCATTCCATAGGGAAGATAACATTTTAAAGCTCGGTAATGTACGACGTATTTTTTTGTTAGGAAAAAGTGTCGGTGTCAACTTGGTGGGTGGTGCTCCTTTAAGGTTCATGGTACGGCGTAGTTCTTGCTGGTAAGGTGAAAGGAGACCTTCCCCCAACCAATCAAACCCACCAGTGGGTAGGGGTTGAGGCATGGCCGAAGCATAAAGGTTGTTTGCATCCCAGTACATCAGGTAACTGGTGGGCTTGGCGGGGTCAAAGCCAGGGAGGAGAGGATTGTTGGCCTCTGCGTGACGATGTGAAATCATTGAAACACCGCCTCGGATACCTTTCTCAACGAAACAATACATACCCGGGTCGGTAAAAAGATCGAGGTTTATACCTGTTTTGCGAAGTGCTGCTTGCCAAGAGAGACCAGGTCTTGTGTAAGAGTGAGCCGGGTCCAGATGGTAATGGGTAAGGCAGGTGGTACGGAAATTCTCAAATACATCGGAGAGTAATAGGACATCCGTCTTGAGGTAGAGATCGTGATAGTCTCCAAGAGTGTGGAGATTAAAAGTAGACCAGAAGTTGACAGCATGACAATAGTCAGCAGTAGAAATGCTTTCTTTGGTGAGGGAACTGTAAAATTTCTCGAGTGGAGGCAGCGTGGTTTCCAGAAAGCGTTCCCAACTGCCCATATACTCATAAGGGTAGACACCTTTACGAAGTAAAAGATGAAAGTGGTCTTGAGGGCTCCATTCTTTAGTTTGGTGGAATTGATTTGAGGATAGATTTTTTACCAGCGTATCGAGAGGTGCCAACAAAAACTGGGCAGAGTCGAGAAATCGAAGTCCACCTACATCAAACGAGATGTACTTCTCCATATTATTTGCAATACAGGCCAACTTACCATGGCGAGGAAGATAGCCGCGTAAGATGAGGTGACTGTCATAGCCTCAGAGATTATGAAGAATGACGGGAATTTTCATGCAGTTTAAGTCAGTTTGGTAATTTAGATTACAACCACTGTGAGCAGCACCACGATATTTTCCAGTGATATGGGAGTGGTCTAACACCTTGTCAGCACCTAAGGGGAAGTCACAAATATGGCACTCTTCCGCAATATCCTAAGCGGCTTGGTACAGGGAATTTAGACATTATTTTCAAGAAGATAGCATGTTTGTCACTTGCATAGACATCAAAGGACTGTTATCAAAATTAGATGTTGCGTCCTACAACCCTGATGAATGGAGGCTCTTTATTGACAGTTCCAAAAGAAGCCTCAAATGTGTTCTCCTTCATAATGGTACCCTGTATGGGTCAATCCCTATTGGCCATTCTGTGACAGCCAATGTGAACTATGAAGCCGTAAAGAAGGTGCTGGAACTAATACACCATGATGACCATAAGTAGATCATCTGTGTCGACCTGAAAATAGTAAATTTCTTGCTGGGACAGCAAAGTGGCTTCACCAAATTCCCATGCTTTCTATGTCGGTGGGATAGCC
>RDPX01000440.1:262110-295410 GCA_003991215.1 Morbakka virulenta | reverse complement strand
TTTTGGTGATGATGTCATCAGAAGATCGGTGACATCATCATATTTATTGGCCATTGGAATTTGGCGATTTTGGCCAAAATATTTAAATCGCAGAATGAACCAAATTTTTGTACAGAATGGCCCTGAAATGAATCTGACCATTTTTTAAATGCATTTTCCAATGAATGATGAAAAAGAATGATGCCATCAATTTCACAGTCAAAAAAATCACATGTTGGCCGAGTGCCAACTTTGACCAAAAGTCCAGTGACAAAACGGCCATAAACTTGGACTGGGTCATCATATACGCTTGACAATTGCAGTAAAACTGTAAAAATATGCCTCAATAAAAGTCAAAAAGATTTGAGTTCACAGCTGGTTCCATTTGGAAAATATTCGGGAGAAAACCGAGACGGTGGCGCCAACCACCATACGAAATAGGGTTGAGTAAAAAATAAGGAATCCTATTCCCCAAAAACTAGACGTGGTGGGAATTTATATTTTGTTTATATAAGCACCTGCTTTACAGAGGCGAGTTAAAGAAACAGAAAAGCTAGGGTTAGTCTATCTAGGCACTAGGATTCAATGAGTTACAATGAAAGTTAGTTACAATCACAACAAAAATACTTGGGTTAGGATAGCAACAACAAAAAGAAATAAGGGTTAGACGATTTATAATAATAGCTTGTGATCACATGACTCTTGCCCCATTGTTGTCTCGACGCAGTCCAGAGGTCTGGGACTATCCCTCAAAAAAAGTGATGCTGTATCTTGTGGCTCCCCTCTACTCACCACACTGATAAAACGCGAAAGCAAACTATTAATCGCCGCAGACAAAACAACGAACTTTTACAAACTGGAACCATCAACATACAACAATCTACTGAAACAAGATATAACTAAGTCCTACAAGAAAACGCAACCTTGCACCACACAAGACATCCATAACGAAAATACATACATTGCTTCAAGACTTGGAATCGACGACAGAGTAGACGCCACAGCCAACAGAGAAGCCTTCATCACACTAAAAGGCCACAAACCAAACTTTATGAACCGCCCCATCTGCTGACTAATCAACCCAACTAAAACCGAAATAGGAAAAATTAGGAAAAGTATTCTCGACAGGATCAACAACAAAATCATTACCGTAACCAACCTCAACCAATGGAAAAACACTTCATCTGTCATCATTTGGTCCAAAACGATTAAAAACAAACCAGATCACAACTTTATTATCTTCGACGTCATTGACTTTTACCCATCAATTAGCCAGGGTCTACTCAACAAAGCCCTTAAATTCGCCTCGACTTACGGCAACATCACACATGAAGAAAAGCATATCATCACCCACGCCAAAAGCTCAACCCTAACATACAAAGGACAACCATGGCAAAAGAAGGAAGGCAATACATTTGACGTTAACATGGGAAGTTACGACGGCGCCGAAACATGTGCGCTAGTCAGAAGCTTTCTACTTTCACAACTACAATACATGGACATCAACATAGGACTGTACTGTGATGAAGGACTTGCCACTACGAGCGAAACCCCAAGACAGACCGAAATTATTAAAAAAGAAATATGCAGTACATTTCACGACAACGGACTACGGATTACAATAGAGGCAAACAAACAGACCATCAACTTCCTCGACGTCACCCTCAACCTACACAATGGTACCTACAAACCCTTTACAAAACATGACACTACACTCCAGTACGTTCATCGAGAAAGCAACCACCCACCAGTAACAACTAAAAACATACCAGACGGCATCAACAGACGACTTTCATTACTTTCATCCGACAAAGCATCTTTCAAAAAAGCAGCACCTCCATACCAAAAAGCACTAGACGTCAGTGGATACAAATACAAACTACACTATGAACCGACCCCAAATACCAGACCTAGAAACAGAAAACGAAACAATATACTTTGGTACAACCCGCCATACAGCAAAAACGTCAGCACCAGTATCGAACACAGATTCATCACCCTAATCGACAAACACTTCCCTAAAGACCACATACTACACAAAATCTTTAACCGAAACAACATCAAAATTAGTTACAGCTGTATGAACAACACAAAACAAATCATCGACATCCACAACNTACTACGCAAAATCTTTAACCGAAAAAACATCAAAATTAGTTACAGCTGTATGAACAACACAAAACAAATCATCGACATCCACAACAAGCGCATTCTTAACTCATATAAGCCAAACGACACCACTACAAACAGTACTAAGAACAAAAAAACATGCAACTGCTGACAAAACAACACATGCCCACTTAACGGCAACTGTCTACAAAAATCGGTTGTCTACCAAGCAATCGTAATACGCAAAGACAACAACACCACTGAAATATACATAGGACTCACAGAAAACGAATTCAAAACCAGGTACAGAACAGAAGTCACATCACATCTTTTCGACATAAAAATACAGAAACTCGACGGAACTCAGCAAGTATATCTGGACATTAAAAGACGGAAATATAGACCATGCAATGTCTTGGAGAATCCTTTCAACAAACCAACCCTACAATAACACAAACAAAAGATGCATCTCTGCATCAAAGAAAAATTCCTAATCATTTGCCGCCCACAATTAGCCACTTGTATCCTCTTGCTGACATGGAAAAAAACTTTTGGTAATGAATACTTAAGCGTACCAACACTAGTTGTGAATAAGATAGATAAAACGCTACTGGAATATTTTTATTTGTACATTTCCTGACGAGTGAGTAAAATCACAAAACAGGCTTGTCGAGATGGACAGTGTACTTTTTTTAATCTTCCCAACTTATTATATCTCTTTCATTATGCTCTGCATTTATGTATCGAGCACTCTGATACGGTTAACCGACTCGAAAGCACCATATATGTATATATATGTAAATATATATTTGTATTTGTATATACTAACAGTAGAATTTAAAGGTCAAAGCATGGATACATTGAATACCAAAAACGATAACAAATAAGTAATGCGAAAATGTACTCTTCAGAGAGATGCAGATTGTTTCAACCACTTCGTATTCAGACATCTATCGGATAAACAGTGGCAAACTGGGGGAGTTACTTAGCACACAACAAATCACATAAGGATATCTATCAATGAGATATAGAAATAGAGAAATAAAAAGATACACAAGAGCAAAAAAGCAAATAAAGGTGCAAACAAAATGTAGGGAAAATGGAAGGAAAACTATTTGGATTATTTATTTGTTTGTTTATTTTTTCTTGATTCTTTTTTATTGTTTTCTGTTTTTCTCAGTCTGTTTTGTATTTTTTATCATAAGGAAAATTTAAAGATAATATTGTTGTACTGCATACAACATAAGGATGTGAAGAGAGCTGCAGTGTCACGTAGCAAGTAGGTTTTATAAATCGAAATATCTTGAAATAATTCTCTGGGGCTTTGCAGCGTCAGGAAGGATAACCAGTCAACAGAAACATGCTACAACAGATTGTACAGGAGTCCAACAGCAGTATATCATAAAATGCCAGGGCGTCCTACGCGTCAAGCGAAGCACAGTAGTACCATTTTTCCTCTGAGGCTGTGGATAGCAGACAACAGGGGCAAAGCCAACATGTTAGAATTGGAACTTTGAATATAGCGACCATAATTAGAAATAGCGGGGAAATTGCGACAGTCATGACACTTAGGACATTCTCTGCTTGCAGGAGACACGCTGGACATACATGAAGTCTAAAGGTGAATCCAATATCTGAGATGGCTGAAAGCTCTACTACAGTGGATGAAACAGACCAAAGAAGGAGTATGCAGTTTTCTGAACAGTTATTGGCATGATAGAGTAATTTAGGTAGAAGTCAGATCAATTAGTGAAGATGAGACTGGCAACACCTAAGAAGAATTATAACATCATTTAAGCTTATGCCCAACAGCAAAGTTACAGTCAGAAGGAAAATATCGTCTTCCTGGAACAAGTTAAAAGATGTAGGTAGTCAAGTAGCACCTTGTGAGTAGTTGATATTGGCAAAAGATCTGAATGGAGGAAGGAACATGAAGGTAGGAACAGATCAGGGAATTGGAGATAGCATGGAAGAAAAACTCTAGATCAGCGAAATGAGAACGGAGATAGTATTCTGGACATTACCCAAATCCACGACTTAGCATTAACAAATGCCTCCTTCCAAGAGAAGGATGAATATCGGTCAACATTCAGGAGTGGAACCCATAGCATTGTAATCCACTGAATACTAATAGGTACAGAAAATTGCGACTTTTTAAGAATGCAAGGTGATCCCAGTAGGGTTCTATAGGTATACAGCATAGACGGCTCTGACGGCTGATATGGACAGTAGGAAGAAAAGGAAAGAAAGGCGAGATCGAACGGAGAGGATGATATGGTGGAAGTTGAATGAGACAAAGGGTGAAAGGGGCCTGAAGCAGTTCGTCGATGTCATTGTGAAGAAAATAGATGAGTAAGAGGCATCATGGAAAACACATATTAAAGCATAGTTGAGCAAGCCAGGTAGGAGTTTGGAGGTTCAAAGCCTGGAAAATACTCAGAGAAAGAATAGTAGTGGTGGAGTGTGGAAGTATATCAGGCTGTTGATGAGAAAAGGGAGGTATTTCAGACACGGAATACAGGTGGGATGGAGGAAGTTAAGGATCATAAACAGGACGACGAGGAATACAGAAAATGTAATAAGAAAGTAAAAGTGGTTAGCAAAGATAAATGAAAAGGTATATGGAAATCTGTACAAAGATCTAGAATACAGTTGAGTCATAAACCTATACAAGTGGGTGAAGACAAAAAAGCAAAGATTACTAGATATTAATCAATTGAACTTTATGAAGGAAAAGAACGGGAAAAATACTGTTAAAAGATGATGACATCAAGAACAGATGGAAAGATTACTTTGAACAACTCTTAAATACAAGGAACAGAAGAAGTGAATTGGAGAGGGTTGAGAAAGCAAAAATTCCTGTGGCAATGCTTCCAGAGGACAAGGTGAAAATACAATTGAATAAGGTGAAGAAATGTAAAACTACTGGATAAGACGAGTTCCTATTTGAGGTAGTAAAATTGCTAAGAGAGGCATAAGTGAAATGAAGGACTGCTATTCTGCAAGACATTCAGAAAAAAGGTATACCCTGAACGGTTTGCATAAAAAGCAGAATCACAGCATTCTATACGCATTAAGAGAATCTCTTGAGCTGTCTCAACTACAGGAGAATACTTTGGCAAAGGATAGTAGAAGCGCGGCTCATTCCGTTAGTTAAGGTCCTGGACAGGCAGTATGATTTTCAGAGGAGCAAGTTGACCCGATGGCCCATATTCTGTCTAAGAATGTGTCAGGAAAAAATAGGATAGTATCAGACAGATTTCTACATAGTTATTTTTTTATCTGGAGAAAGCATATGACACAGTGCCCAAAGAGCTCATTTTATACTGTTTTAGGAAGAAGCAGTTACCTGAGGAGTACATCAGAATAATTCAAGATAAGTACCTAGAAAGCTCAACATCTGTCACCACAACAGCTGGAGAAACGGAGAGATTTAACATCAAGGTCGGGTTACACTGAGAATCATTTTAGGCCATCGTTATTTATTATCATCATGAATACAATCATGAATGACATAAAGGAAGATTCTTCTTAGACCTGGCGCTTTGCAGATGACCTTGTTCCAAGAGATAGAAGGTGAGAAAGTTAAACGGCAACTAGGGACGTAGAGAGAACATCTAGAAGATGCTGAACTCGAGCCGTGTCGAACCAAGACAGATTACATGCCACACAGAGAAAATTGTTAAAAATATAAAGCTGAAGAACTATAACCAGGAATATCTCACTGAACTGCCAGCTGTATCAATTTTCAAATACTTGGGAACCGTAATCGATAGAAAGGAAGGGGGGGGGGTTGTTGAACTAAATAATTTACAAGAATAGGAGCTGAGTGGGACAGGTCCAGAACCTCATCAGTATTACTAGTTCCAGTTGACTAGAAGATTCCAAATAAACGTAAGAATAAGTTGTATGAGATTTTAATCAAACCTAAAGTCATAAGTGAGAACAAAACCTGGGCAGTGACCCAGAGACAGATAAATCAGGTTGAAGTAACGGAAATGGGAACATTGCGATATATTCAGGTCATAAAGTGGGGAGATCATTTTGGGAATGTGGGTATTAGAAAGGAAGTAAAAGTAAAAGCAGTATTTGCGGGTATGAGAAAGTCAAGGCTTCAACAGAATGAAAATGCGTGACATGGAGAGAAAAATAAAGGTATCAGAAAAGTTACAAAATAAACATTCCTGGTAAAAGGAAGTAAGAGTGCCGATACTAAGATAAAATGGTACATTTAACCCAGATTTGAAGCGGTATGGCCTTGGACAAGAAGATGTCTACTACTGAATACGACGGCATTCTCTGACAAAGTCAGGAAGCCTGCAGAGCTCCACCTGAAAAGTACTACTGGAGGATTAGTGAGAAAGAAAGGTAACCAAATTGGAGGTATGATTGAAAAGCTCGAATACGACAAGAAACTATATGAAGATGACCCCTTTCTGAAGAGTACTTCCGTCTCTAAAGTGGCCTTATAAGACCTGCGTTTAACAGCATATATGCAATAACAGCATGAAGGTACTGCTTTTAAGGAAATCTGGTGTAAGACAAAGCATTCTAAAACTCCTTCTTCAGAAAGGTCTCTTGATATAGAAATAGCAAACATATTCTAAAAAATTCTTTTAAAAATTCCTCCTTAGTTTTCAGTTATGTCAGAGGACTTTCTTTCAATTTTTCCCTTTTCTAACATCTTTGCCTCTGGTGTCTTAAATGCTCATAACAGGACGTGGCTGACTTATTCTGATAAGACTGACAGAGCTGAAAAAATACTAAAAACTTCTTGAGATAAGCCTTTCTTGTGCTTTAGATTGTCTCTTGTTCAGGCCACATGTTACGTTTTTTTCTAGTATCAATCTCCTCTTTTTAACATCTTTGCTTCTGGTGTCTTAAATGCTCATAACAGGACGTGGCTGACTTATTCTGATAAGACTGACAGAGCTGAAAAAATACAAAAAACTTTCTCTTGACCATGATCTCATACAACTTGTTAATTTTTCCACAATATTTCCTAATTCAGAATCAGGAGGACATTTCCTTTTTTTTTCTCATTTTGTCTTTTTATACTGGGCATAGTACATTTTTATCTTCACTTTCTCTGAATCTTTTGATTATCTTGTTGTTATTGTTTAGGTTAAGGCAACTTTGAAATATTTTTGACAAACCGTATCATGGTGAGACTTCCAAGTTTTGTCAGGTTGACTGAAGTAGGTCTTTTTAAAATCTTGGTGACATTCTGTGGAATTCAGGTTTTAGCTAAACAACTTCGGACGCTGTACCTAATTTCATAGAACGAGTTCAGATTTGCATTTAAATGTTTGTACCTATTTGAAGTAAACATCCTTCTCCTCCATGCTTCAATCTTCATTGGTAGTCTGGCATTGCCCATCAAAGCCATTTCTTTGTTTATTCTTAACGTAAAAGAACTGATGGATCTGAAAAGTGATGAACTGATAAAGCGAGGTTGATAGGCTTTCCATTTTCTCAAGATCTTTACCTGGAGAAAATGAAAAGCCAAAATTATATACCTATGTCCACCGCGTTGGCAGTTTCAAGCTGTCTGGTTGTAATCAACTACATGCCACTGAACTTGAATCAGTTTAGCAATGTCACCAACTCTTTGTATTAAATATTTCATCTATTTAATACAAAGATTTAATATATATTTAATATATATAATATATATATATATAAATTAAAAAATGATAATAACACAAAAAATATATATTATGGTGGTTAAGTGCTTGTATTGAATCCAAAAGATTTTTCCATATGCATAGAATTGTAATTAATATTGCAATTAATTGTAGTCCAAGCCTTAAAATAGATGATTTTTAAATAGTTACCTCACCTTTGTTGTTTAAATTTAATACTTTAAGTAACAGAGATTAACAGATATTATCAAATAAAAGATCGCCAAGATGGTGTCTAATATAAGACCATAACGACGAATTGAAAAATCTCTCCTTTCTGATTCATCATTGCCTTTTTATATATTATTTGAGAAGCATGCGTGGCCTGCATATTAACAGGTTGCTTTCAAGAGCTTTAAAGTAGACGTAACCTCAGCATGCATCTGAAAATAAGGTTACTACGATGCTACGTCTTCTCAGTTGCTGCTTATGGTTGTAAAGCCTGGCAATTTACAAACAGCAATAAGAAGAAACTACAGTCTTTTGAAATATGGTGTCTGAGAAGAATGTTAAAAATCAATTGGAAAGATAAAAGTACCCAACATTGAGGTTTTACATAGAGCTAATGTGAAAACAAAGTTGGTGAAGGACCTCATGAAAAGGAAAGTGAGATACGCTGGCCATATACTCCGTGGCAGTGGAGGTAAACTACTCAATGTCATCTTAGAGGGCGCAATAGAAGAGAAAAGATCAAGAGGACGACAACGTAGGAAGTGGACTGATGACATCAAAGAGTAGAGTGCAACAAGGACGTACGAGGAAGCGAAGGGAGCAGCGGAGAATCGAATAAGATGGAGAACCATGGTGGCCAACCTTCGATACGAAGATGGCACATGATGATGATGATGATGATGATGATGATGAAAGTAGATCTCTTGCTTAGCTTTTCGATTTTATAGGAAAAGGGAATAAATCTTGCTTCTTCATTTTCAAATTATCTCTTGTTTGGCTTATGCTTATTTTTGGTAGAGATAATGTTCGATGGCGCATTTGCCTTCGACCTGATGACTATTGTTTTCAACAATAGTCATCAGATAATGCAAATACGCCAAGTTTCTTCTTTAATAGATACTCGGAGTAGATTTTACTAAAAATGAATTTCATCTTCATTCTGTGAGGTATGTAAATAGTCTGTGGTTTCTTAGCTTCTTTTGAGCTTTCTTCGTATATCAAATGACTGTTCTTTCTGTATCTTTAAAACGACATTAAGAACCACTTGAAATTAAGATATTAATAGCAAATAAAAAAGACCCCTTCACAAGAAAGGGATGTGTGAAAAAAATGCATTTCTGAGAAAACCTAAGTTTAAGTACCAGAAGTATATTCCAAATTCATAAATGGCAATTATAGCATCAAAGAGCTGTGGTATTACATATTAACGGTCTGGGAATAATAAGCAGGTTTAAGAATATTTCCCAAATCTATCAAAATTGGTCCTAACATTCTCATCTATTTCGATAACTTTTTGTTCCTTCTCCCTTAATTTGAGTCAGAGAATAAAACTGACACAGTAACAAACTAGCTATTTGTAAGTGTGAACCTATACCCTGATTCCAGACTAGTTAAACCATCTCTAACGGGCAAATGCATTCATTTAAATTAGATAACTTTTTCACAAAGAACTCTATGTTGTGCCACAGAGGATCGTGTAGTACAAATTTGTGTAATTTGTAATTCTTTGCTGCTGAACTTTTCATTTCTTTATTTCCTTATATTTTTTTCTTCATTTCTTTCATTTTTTTGTTTAGGTAGATTTAATTTCTTGCTTCTTCTTGCATGAAAATAATGATTAAAATGTTTCAATATTTTTATCGTAGCTACATTTACAAATTTATACATGCAGTTTCAAGATGAAATATCTGCTCCAAAATTGTACACTTTAGACCAATAAGACAACCAGGCTACACAAAATCTATTTGTATCAGACAACTTCAAAAAATAAAATGAAAAACAAAGTTCGACTATGAACCTTTCCAAGACTTCCAAAGATACATGGAAATAAAAATTGATTTTCCTGAGGATATTTCGACAATTCTTTTTGGTCATTTTCAACTAAATATTTACAACGTTTTCTGCTAGTTATATACTTCAAGAGTGAACAAGAATACCTTTCAGCTTCTTGCTTTTGCGGGAAAATACTAAGGAAGGCAATGGAAAAATCAATTTTAAATGGGGGTAAGCATTAATCATAATATCACAATTACTTTTGAGAATTATTAAAACATAAGGAACATAAGACAAGACCTCTCTGGGTCCACTTTATTTTGTTAGAGCCACTATGGGGAAAAATCTATGCCTGATAATCATCCTTCTTGTCATACATGTCGTTGCATGACTCAGGTTGACGCTATATGAAAAAAAGTTAATAGAAGATATTGTTATACATCAGGCGGGACATATTCTTCTCCTAATGTGATATATGGTCCTGAATGTACTTATATGCTCACCTGCTCACCTTTCACCACCTTTCCCTGCTTCTCGGGTGGCGGGATTTTGCCGTACTCCCAGTTAAACTAAACTTTTCCATCTTGCTCAATCGTCCGCGTCCCACTCACCCAGGTCAAGTCAGCACAGGTCAGCCTTGATCGTGTCATACCACCGCTGTTTTGGTCGTCCAAATCCTCTGCTACCCAAAGCCCTCATGTCTTACACTCTGTATGTCTTGATCTCTCTCATGACGGCGAAAATGTCCAAACCACTACAGCCTTCGCCTTTCTCATGACATATTTGATAGGCATAACTTTAGTTTCCCCTGTTATCTCTTCATTACGTTGTTGTTATTCTACACTTATCCTCATGCACTATCGCAGCATCTGCATCTTACACGAGCCAATCTTGTCCAGTTGTTTTCCCGTGACGGTTCAGGCCTCGTTCCCATATAACAGGGCCGGTTGAATTGCAGTCTTGTATATGAGAATTCTTAGATGAGCAGGCATTTTCTTATCAAAGAGTTCTCCACTTAGCTTCCTTCACTTGTCCCATGCCTTTGATGTGCGTAGTTTAACTTCTTTGCAGGATACTTCTTCCTGGTGGATTGTTGTGCCGAGGTATTCGAACTACGTGCACCTAGGTAGGGCTTCCTTCTCTTCTGAGTTGTACTTTTTCATCCAAATGTTACCATTCTCTCCTAGTGGTGGTAGATACTCTGTCTTTGATCTGCTTAGCTTGGGACCCACTCTCCATCTTTTCCGTCCACTCCTCTGGTCTCGCTTCCAAAAAAAATTATTCTAAAATTGAATTTTATTCTTAAGATAGGCTTAATAGGTAAGAACTCATCGATTAATTCTCAAAATCTATTTTTATTTACTAATACTTTACATGCACCCCCCAGAGCTTACGAATTTTCTCTCACAGGATTTTCTAGAATGGTGTTTGGTAGGACAGTCTCTTTTTAATGACCAGCAGTAACCAGACATCATGTGGATGACCCATCTCCCTTGATACTGCTCTTCCATTACTTACATCTTACTGAAAGCGTTCACCGTGTTCTTCGCTTAGGGCACCAAGATTATCAGGAAAATCATCCAGATGAATATGCAAGTAGTGAATTTTGATGCTCATGTTGCATCCTAAAAGGTGGAAGCTCTCTAACAATTCGTTAACAATATAAGTGTAGTTAGGGTTTTTAGTGTTACCTAGAAAGTTTTTAACTACATCTACGAAGGCCAGCCAGGCCCTTAATTTAATTTCTGACATCATGATAATAAAGTGATTGTCCTTAACCAACTTTCGAATTTGGGGCCCCTACAAATATACCCGCTTTAATTTTTTCATAACTCAGACCCGGTAAGCTTTAATAAATGTAGTCAAAACAATTGGCTTTTCTATTCAATGTTTTGACAAACTGCTTCATAAGCTCAACTTTGATATGCAATTGGGGGAAAAATAATTTTATTCCTATTGACCAGCGCTTCGTTAATGATGTTTTGCGATCCCACGCATAAAGTTTCCCTCGATGGCCACTCCTTTCTTACCCAATGCTCACCCTTAGCTCGACTGTCGCATAAACAAAGAAAACATGGGAACGTTGTGTGGCCGCCCTGTTGACCAAGGAGAAAATTAGTCATTTTAAGGTCCACACAAATTGCCTAGTTATGAAAATTGTAGTCAAGCATCTCCCTCACCATTTTAATGCTTTTGTATTCTTCTTTCAAATGCATTGAATGACTGATAGGCACAACACCAGATTCATTTCCATTGTAGAGGAGAACACATTCCAAACTTCGTTTTAAACTCTCAATAAAACGTCTTCAATCGCTGAGATTATACTGTGAGACACCCATAACGCGCAGAAGGCCTTCTATGTCAACAAAGTGAACAAAGTCCTTTCTCGAAGCAAAAAATATTAAAAGTTCGGATTTTCTGTTGCGATAGACAGATATTTTAGTTTCTAGGAACAGTAGGTGTTTTCATTCAATCTTGACGCCAACAATTCGAATGATTCCTTTGAAAATGCTGCGTCACGAATTAGATCATTTAAGCCCTGTTGAGTAAATCTTCAAAATGATGTTGACGACGATGGCTGTGGAAAATCAGGGTCGGTGGAGTCATATTGAGTCTCCTCAGGTAGATTCAAATCCTCATTGTCTAAAAGCTCTGGAAGTTTGGTATAGGGGTTTGGCTAAATTTGGGTATTTAAGGTGGTGTTTATTCTTTGCATTGAAACCGGAGACATTAACCAGGCAAAAGTAGCAATCATCGGAATGATTCCTCTGTTGTCTCCAAATCATAGGAATTCCAAATGGCAAATTTTTTCATTTTCCGGCAATCCATTGCCTTAACCCCCCCCCCCCTGCAAGTTTTAAAAGCATTGCGAGGTGCTCATGGCTTATCTTGATCTCCAGCTTAATCATGAAATAGGCAAGATACGCCCGTTTTACCATCTCTTTAATTTACATCCTTTGCTTCACCAAGGTAAAATTACAACAGATGTAACAAAATATATCTGGATTGTTCAAGTATTTTGCTCTAGCAGAAGACATTATGACAGCAGCCAAATTGATTCCTCTCACCAATAAGAGATCACAGGTTACTAGCTATAAATTCACCTATATGGTACTTGTCCTTGTGTTGCTGTCTGACTTTCACTTTCATAAAGAACATGCCAGATGTCCTTGCCCTGCAAAAGGAGGAAGTAAGGAAAGCAGTGGATACTGTACAGGATAATTCAATTAAAAGTGTTTAAACGGGAAAAAAAAGTTGTAAAAACAACCTTAAGTATATTTTTAATGCATATTACTAGCAACTAGCTTAAAAAAATATAATGGAAAATAGCCATTTGTGTCACTATTTTGAGAAGCAAAGCATATAAATAACTCAACATTCTGACGTGATAGGGCATTTCTGATTGTATATTTGGAATCGACACTCTCAAATTAGTATATAATAACCTCCTTTTCCAAGACAACGGATAAAAGAGGTTTTATGTTGGCCTGTGTAATCTTAGGTCCATTTTCTGCCAGCTCCTTGTAAAGCTTTTCGTAAGCTACATCCCTGGCTACTGCACATTTCTCCTTACTAATCTTGTTACAGTTCCTGCATATCTCTCTTGCTTCATCTGTTCGATTTATCTTACTTTCTTTCATCGCTTGCTTCTTTTGTGCTACTGCTTCTGCTATTTCTTCATTCCACCACCAGGATTACTTTTCCTTAAACTTTCCAGGGGTAGATTCTTCGAGCACTTCCCCAGCTGTTTTAATCACCGTCGGATGTATCTCGCCAACCAATGGTGGGTACTCTCTCCTGGGATCACTTTGGAATCCTTAACTTTTCTTAGCCTTTCCCTATTCACAGTGATGTGGTCGATTACTGTCTGATTTGGACCACTCTGGAAGGTGTATGCCTGGACGTCACTTTTACTAAAGAACATGTTAACTAAAGCCAAAGCACTCTCCCTGGCAAACTCAAGAATCCGCTTTCTATCTGCGTTGATGTTTTCACAAGGTTTTTTTACCAGGGCACCTCTCAGATTCGTCTCTCGCTGTGCCTAAATGACAGCTCAGGTCCCCGGTCAGGGCAAGCTCCTCTAGGCAAATATTCCATCCTTCACTGCACCAAGTTGCATCCTGTCTTTTTCCTCCTCCTCACATCCTTGCTTGGTACATACGCCGACAAAATGTTGTGTTTCCCTTTTGGTATCACCAGCTTCATACTTATGATCCTATCTGATCTCCTAGTGGCATCAGTCACTTTATCTTGCCACTCCTCTTGTAGACAGATCGCTACTTCATTTCTTGGTCTTGTCCCTCCACTGTAGCACAGTTTGACGCCATCTCCAATGAATTTTGCATTTTCTTCAGATTTTCTACCTTTTCATTGCCTCTCCTGAAGGCAGAGGACGTCGATGTTGCGTCTTTTCATCATCCCACATAATAATATATTTTCCACTACCTTGATTGATATCTTACTGGAATAACATAAATTTAAAAAGATATTCTTGCTATTCTGAATTTGTTAAAACCACTAAGTAGGGAAAGCCTATACCCTGTAATTATTCTTCCCAGACACGTCAGTTCACGAGTCAAGTTAAAACTGTATAGAACACAGTTAAAGAAACATTTCATTATGCAATGGGTGAGACCTGCTCTTCTTCTGATACGGTTTATGCGTCTGAATGTTCTCAATGGACCAAGCATCAACAATCATAGTAGTTACAAACTGCCAACTTCACCAATGTTTAAAGATACATAGTTCCGAATTATAAAATTGCATCTTAGCATTTTCGACTTTCAAAATAATTTTCAAATTTCCGTACTACAAAAAAGTATGCTGAGAGATATTGTTACCTCTCATTACCATGAAAATAAGCAGATTTTCCTTCTTTGGAATGTTCCTGATGATATTGACTGTATGAAATGAATGAAAATGGTGAAAAATAGTTTCAAGTATATCATTGCTGGTGTTATTCTCCCAATAATTTTCAAATTTATCAAAATTATGTTACTTAGCTTTGATTGGTTCTCCTTATTTAAAAAAAAATTTTATCAAAACTATTATTATCAATATAATGAACATTTATGGTTACGTTGCTTGTTTTTATTTTTTTTGGTTGGCATTTAATCATTTGTGACTTTGCTGTGTTGTTTCCAAAGCCGCCTTTCTGCATATTGAAAATATAATTCGTTTCGTTTTCTTTTTTTCCCCATTACATTGCCATTTGACTGATGACGTAAAAGTACGATAAGAAATGTTTCAAAATCCACTTTTTTTTGTTTTCTTTTTCATTCAAAAGGGAATATCAGTTGCTTGATTAAGATGATATATATATATACTGAACTATGGGTCTTCGTAGTAGGTTTTTTTCCTATTTTTTCCTATAGTAATTTCGATTTTCATTTTTAAAAAAACTCTTTAAGCTGCTCAAAAAATTGTTCGGAGAGCCCTAAAACTTTGCTTAGTAAAACATAATGACCAGACGCCAAGCAACCCTGTAAAATAAAACAAAACTTCTTTTTCTCTTCCTCCCCCTCAGATACTATGTCCTTCCAGAACGTCGGCGGTCACGCTTCTCCACAGAGACCTGTCCTTTGCTATCTTTAGCATCTCTATTTCACTTTACCCGGCCCAAGTTAAAATACTTTTCATTTTTTAGCCGTCTACGCCCTCTGCCTCTTCTTCCACATATCCTACCTGTAAGAGCCAAGTCCTGCAGTACTTCCTTTTCTGATCACATATTCTAGGAAGGACAGCTGCCTTCTCCTGATTGTTGTTAGAAGCTTCATGCTGTAACCTGCTCATCTCAGACCTTTGTCGTTGGTTTACGTGGTCAGTCCAAGAAACTCTCAACATTCTTCGTAAAAACCACACCCCGAGAGCATTTATACGACTTTTCATTTCTTGGTTTACTGTTCCACTTTCACACACATATGTCAAAACAGGGAAAATATAGCAGTTGAGTACCTTCAACTTGGTGTCCATTGAGATAGTTAGAGTCTTCGGAATACCAGATATGCCTTCAAAAGCCTTCTTTGCAATCGCTATACTCCTTTTTAATTCAACGCCGTTCCTGGCATCCGAGTTAAATATATTTCCGAGGTAGCTGAATCTGTTCACCTGCTGTGTCTCCTTGCCGTCGACTTTCAAGTCACATTTAACCTATTCTTTCTTTTTGCTGACTGTCATGCAGAACGTTTTCCTCCTATTCATACTCAGTCCCTATCTGGCGACCTCTTCACACACAATATTAAGGATTTCTTGAAGCTTTTCTGCTGGGTCTGCGTATCTGATACTGCTCATATTGTGTCCTCCTACAACAAAACCTCTCTTCTAATCAATGCTTCTCATGATGTGCTCACTATATAAATTTAATAGATCTGGTGATAGAACACAACCTTGTCCTACTCCTCTTTTTAAGCTGACGGATTATCCTATCTCACTCTGGATTCATACCCCTGCCGTTTACTCCCAGTACAAATTCCTCAATGCTCTCACGTCTTTCCCGTCAATTTCTAGTGATTGGAGCATGTCTAGCAATGTTTTATTTTTCACTTTATTAAATGCTTTACTGTAGTCAGTGAAATAGAGATAGAGGTCTTGCTGCATTTCAATGGCTCTTTCGGACAGCATTCGCATGATAGAATTGCGTTCTGTGTACTGGAGTCTTTGACAAAACCAAATTGTTGTTCACTGATTTCAAGACGCATTGCCTTCCTTGCTCTTGCCATCAACACATGCGGGGCACATTGCCTTTCAACACATGCATCAGGATTTTGGTGATATGGCTCATGAGGCTAATTATGCGATGGAATTCACATTCTGTTGCTCCCAGTATCTTGGGTAGGGCTATGAAAATTGATTTTGTTAGATCTGGTGAACTCTCTGCGCTCTCTCCGTCGTTGACATTTACGACAGCGGAAAGATTTCACAGCGTTTCAAATATTTCGATACAAATGTTAACTGGGCCTATTGCTTTATTCCTTTTCATCTTATTCATAGGTGCTCTGACCTCATGTTTCAAAACCTTTGGCCCTTCCACAAGATTTTTTATTTCAGGTTTTCCTCCTCTTTCATCCTTGAACAATTCATCAATATATTCTGCCCATCGTTCAGCAACCTCATTTCGTTCCATCAACATCGATCCATCTCTTGCTTTATTGCAGCCATTGAAAATGCATGATTTTTTACCAGCCAAGTTATTGATTTTCTTGTGCATTCAAGAAGTGTTGGTTATTCTATCTCTCCCAATTGCAGTGTACCTATCATTGATCCATTCTTTCTTTGCTTCTCTGCACTTCTGCCTGATACTTCGATCCAGTTCATAATATTGATCGGAGTCTGGATTAACTTTTTGCCTTTTTTTCATCAATAACAAACCTTCAGGTTTCACCCACTCTTTCTTTCGTTCTCTCGCCTTTGATGGTATGATGTTCTTACTTGTCTCAACAAGGACCTCCTTCAAAACTTCTCATTTGTTAGCCTCTTTGTTCTCAGGGACATCAAACGATTCTTCACTTCCACTGCATATTGAGCTTTTAATTCTACATACTCTCTAAAAAGATTCCATTCAACTTTGTGTTTGGCACAGTGTTTCAATTTCCGAGGCCGAATTCTACACACTACTCGATTATATTTGATGCCGCAGTCAGCTCCAGAATGTGCCTTAGCATTTTAGACCGCATTATAGAATCGACTGTTGATTTTAATGTTGTCGATCGGATTGCAATTTCTATTTTCCGGATCTCTCCAAGTCCATAAGCGACGATTGTGATTTTTGAGAGGGGAAACTTTGTGTTCATGATGACTTGCCTGTTGGTCTCATACCATCCAATCCACTGTTCCCCTCTTTCTTTGATTTCCCCAAGTCCGTGAGGTCCCACAGCTTGTCCAATCGCTCTGTCACCGACTTTTCATTCAGATCTCCCATAACTATGATGATGTTTTGTGATTTGCTTGTAATTTACGATGTTTTGCTGGTCAATATCCTTGGCACTACTCTTTGCTGCCAGAGCATACACTTGGATTATGCCAATGTCAAAGGATTTGCCCTTTAGTTTCACTAGTATCACTCTTTCTGATAGTGCCCAATATCCTAATAAGCATTTGCTCGTTTTCTTATCAAGAATTACTTCTACCCCTTTTTGGTATGCGCTGCCGCCTGAGTATATCATTTTGTGGCCGTCAAGATTAAAACGTCCAGAGTCAGACCACCTTGTTTCTCGTAATCACACCACGTTGATTTTTATTCTTTCCATTTCTTGCTTCACATTTGCCAGCTTACCAGCTTGATGCAGCACACAGACGTTTCAAGTTCCGATTTGTACAATGTTTCCATTCTTGACAGTATCAGGTTGATGGTCGGGCTCCACCTGTCTGACATAGATATCCCTATCGGGCGTGGTGTTGACTGAATTAACCCAATTTTTGCTGTTAACGTTGGACAGTGTTTTGTGCATTTGCATTACTGTGCTTGGCAGTTACAGTGATGATTTGCCATTGACTTCCACTGGTGGTTGACCACTAATACTGAGTTTCATTAGTGCCCTCAGCATACCACGATGCGTACGCAGGTCGTGCCTTCATTGTCGTTGGTCTGTACAGGACTCGCCTGCCAATTCTGCCACTTCCTGTCTTCATGTGCTTGTGCGAGACGGGTACAAAATCACCAATAACAAGTTGTTAGTTACCCTCATGTTGTTTTGCCCGCAAGCTGAAGTGGTGTACTGGGGTGTGGCCGCTGCCACGCACAAAAGGCTACTTGCAGCCAGACATGAGAGCTGTGTGTCTTCAAGGAGACCTGTGGGTCCGTCCAACCGTAGGTCAGCTGATGGTTGCCACTGGCTGATACTCCAAGACACTAAAATAACTTACTTTATTCTCTTAAAGATGTAGTATTCTGAAATAAAATCATTTATATCAGTTAAGTAGTGAGTCAATAGAATGGTAGTTGTAGTGGCTTAAAGAGAAATTTTAAAAATGAGTTCCAATTTAAAACTGTGAAATCGGATTTACAGAAGGGTGAATTCAGTAAAGATTTAATTTGAAAACACTTAATTTAGCATCTTGGACATGTTGTTATGTTCGTTGAAATCATTAAGTATAAACACTAAACTAAGCATATCATACATTTTGAAAAAGAAAGCTTGAGTTAGTAAATATATGTATTTTTATTTCTAAAAGCATTAACTAAAAAATCTATCGTGCAGTGCTGTTAGAAAAAGCATCCAAATCCACAAAATTGCTGCGCTTGTTGTATATCAATAAAACTGATTATCACAGGGTTTCTTTCATTGACTGAGCATGCACATAACTGGACAATGACCAGCACTGGATATTAGAAAAACGAAAAATAAATTTGACTTCAGTTTTAAGAGGTAAGGAGTGTCAATGATATAGCAGGGCTAAATTATTATATACGTACGAAACTATGAAAGCTATTAATCATTCATTTATTTAGACATCTCAAATTAAATCTTATGGTTGTTTTTCCCAACATAACAAACATTGATAGTGCAACTGTCGGCTTGAAAGATGCAAAAAGGAGTTTAACTTTTTATCTTTTAAGCTACTTTCAAATCTCCTATATTGAAAGCTTTATCATATCTTTTGACCAGAAAACTGTATGTAAGATATTTGACAAGATATGACGCCACCATGTCCAAGATCAGTAGCTTTTTCTGGTACAAAAGGTTGCATTTAGACTTAAGGCCTATCATCAGTTCTTTGATCTATGCCTTCCTTCTCCTTCAATGTTTTCATTGCCTCCTCTAATGAGCACTCATTAATGAATATTTGGTAGAATGTCGCACTCCTTTTAATCTGTGAAAGTCCATGAAATTTTTTTTTCTTTTTCACAAGTACCACTTAGTTATTTTTGGTACTATCTGGCTCCATCCAGTCGTTCGCACCTTGTTATCTCTCGTTTCTTCATGTTTAAATTGCCATTAGATATCAACATACGATTACAGCTCTATAGCATAGAAGACGTTTATACTAACATGCTCATACTTTATCTTACATTGTCGAAAAGCTGTTATTACAAGAAAGCTTGTTTTCGTTTCGGGTCTCTAATTATCTTTCAAGCGACTATTTTCATATGTTTTCCCGTTATCAGAACTTACATTTATAACCGTTGTAAGAAAAAGCAATTTTTTTCGCAGAGAAATTATAATCCCTTTAAACAGACAGTTTTATTAGCTCCATTCTTCACTCATCGTTTGAATGTTACCCATGTCAACAAATCTAGTTATTTTACCTGTTCCCTCAAAGACCTACCATTTGCGGGGAGATAAATAGTTCAGTAGCGGTGTTAAAAGGTATTCAAAATATCCAGTAAACACCATTTTTTGAAAAGGCTCAACGATTTCAAAATTAGTTTTAAACAATTTCCTCATTGTCATCTATTGTGGATCGCAAGGTGACAACGCAGCGATAGTCGCTTTACGCTTAACTTCGCGGGCTTAATTAAGGAACTTTAACTCGCTGATAAATTCATTTTTTGTGTCAAATACTGTATTCTCCACCTTGGTCACGTTAACCGCTCTTCTTTTCATTTTATTAAAAGCACCAAATCAAAAGCTGAAGGTATTCAGTTGTTATCCTCAATAGCTGTGGCATTCAAGCTAACGTCTAAAACTGTTTCTTGTAAAAATACAGTGATAAACACAATAAAGCATATAATCGATTTGGTATAAATTTTAGTCAACTATTGCTGACACTTATGAAAGTGACATAGAACTACAAATTTCAGCTATAATCAGTTGTTAATACATCGATGTATTCAAGACCAGTACTCCTATAGTATTCCTTTCTTACCTTGAATATATTCAGAGATTCATGTTTGAACGGACCTTTTGACATGTTCACTAATGGATAGTATGCTGGGAAGAGATTAGGGTTGGGGGGTTTCTTTTGTGGGGGGTGGGGGGAATATAAAACTCGCTTGCATCATGAGCAACATTGAAGTGTTAAAAAACGGGAGACCGATACCAGGAATAACATATAAAGGTGCAGTAGTCCCTCATTTATGCGACCCTTCTTCCAAGTGACTACCTTGCTTATACAAACATTTTAACAAACACATTTCTGCCATACATTAGCTTGTTTTGTATTAAAATGACTTCTCAGTGACCATCCCAACTAAACTGTCCAGCGGCCAGTGGGTTTTTCGATTAAGGAACAACCCAAATCTCAATTCTTTGAATTCTAGAATAGCTTTGCCTAATTCAATTCAGTTTTGGCCAGTTAATTTTTTTTTCCTGAACAAACGACCCTATTTCACCAAGGTCAGCGCGCCACCCAGCTTCTCCTGTAGCGGGAGTACCGAGGTCGATGTCAACACCATAAATGGCTAGAAGAAGCGACTGCTCCCACTTTCACAAGGGGTATTGTGTATGTCAGGTATGTATGTTTGGGACTTTAACCAATCGGGCGTTTAAGTTCGGAAATTTTTGTCAAGACCCCTTGCTGCCGAAGGTTATACTCTGCAATGGTAGCAAGTTATTACACGTTTTTAAGCATTGCGGCTCTCCTTGATGCCAAGGCTAGTGGACACAATCTTTGATCTCTTATTTTTGGTATATCCAAAATGGTGTGCTGTATCAAGACGTAAACAGCCAGTAAACTTAACAAAACATACGAGAGCAACAGAAAAGCAAGAACGAGGTCTGGGTTGTTATCAGAAAAAAAGGTATTGGCACAAAATCAGGTTAAGAAGATTTTTTTGGACAACTGGACGTCTGACCCCCCTATAAATTTACTACAGATACAATTTGTATTCCTTTCAACAAACAGTGCCAGTAAGCTGAAATTAATGGGCGCTGACATCATGCAAGGGGCTGAGCTACAGTACTGCAAACGCTTTTTACGCCATGTTCGTAGTCACCTTGATAAGTGCAATGGCGCCAGCGAAGTAGCTATAAAGGTGTCTCCACCTGATAGTATCCAAAATATAACTGGTTTATGAGAGGGACGTTCTGTGTCAACTATAGAGAGGTACTACAAGAACTGGGATTTCTTCAATTAAAACACCATTTTAGAAATACATATTGTAGAGGCAGATCCCACATACTTGCTTGTTGATCTGGTCTTGTTTTCATAATATTTCATTCTGGACATTCATAGGGTTACTTGTAACAATATCATCTGATGCAATCTCCGGGGCGGGTTGCTGACGCTGATAAACTATTTGATATGATGCAACCAGAGGTGTACAGCCCAAAACAGTGTTACGAGCTGGTTTCAAATGTAATTTACGTTGCAAACATGTAAGAAGACCACGATATGATTAACCCATCTTTTTTAAGTTAGTGATAAAGTAATTCATTTTATGGAGAATTTAAAGAAGGAAGACATTGAAATTTTATCCTAAAGTTCTCATTAATTTTCAATTCATGCACACAATGTTGTGATTATTATTCTGTATACTAAAGTGTTTCATAAATTGTTCTTTTTTCTAAAAAATAGTAACTCCTTTTTAAGGATTAGGAATGAAGTAAATGCACTATTTTGTACGGCAATTTTGCCAATCCTCTGAGGTACCACTTCCTGTAAGCTCACAAATTTTACTTGCATTAGGTCGCAAATGACAGAGTTTACTGAATAACAAGCAACTTTACCTATGATTAATTCCAATGAGGCCTGTTCATAGCAAATACCTATCTTTATTAAACTTGTTTCATTGCAAAAACATTTTTATACAAAGTCATTTTTGACGTACAGCCTGCTGGAAAAACGCAGAGGTTTTCTAAATGGTCAGACCTATTGTTTCAACAGGGAAACAGTACTAATGATTAACAAGTGTTTACTGGTATACTTAGTTTGATATTTAAAACTTGTTCATACTAAGTTAGCATTGCTCTGCTTAATTCATCACCGGCGACCTCGATGCATTGACCTGTTTTACAACTATGAAGTCATTTTATCATTGCAGAGCCTTTCTTATATTAATAGCAGTTGTGGAGTAAATGGACTTCAGTGTTATATGATATCATTTGTGATTTTGTATTAATTTTTGTATCACTGGTGTTATCTCTCACAGACTTACAATATTTTTAACTTAGAGATTTATTGATGGGGATTATTTTATCACAAAACAAATTACATCAATATGTCATCACAAAAAAGATATATGACTTGCAAAATCAAAAGATAAAAGAAGCCAAAGCTCCACAACTGCAATCACTTCCAAAGCCAACCACACTTTTAAAATGAAAAGGAGATTTTAAGCCAAGTACCAGTGACACTAGACTTCCAGAGAATGAGACAGTAGGCGTTTACTTTTATGATTCGTTTGATGAAGTTAGGTTCGCTGAGCCACAATCATGGAGATTAAATGAAACACCTCTTACAGGAATGGATTAAGTTCCACCAGCAATAGAAGCTTGATCATCTCAGTCTACTCATAAGAAACATTGTGTAGAAAAAAGTGTTGGTTTGTGTCTATCAAATAATCAAGTTTACTGGCTAAAACTTGGTAATAAACGTAATGAGTATTTACTTAGCCATCTTCTTGATAAAAATTGTAAAAAGTTGACTTTCCAAGATCTGCAAGAAGTAGTTTTTGTCATGCTCATGTTGCTAATAGCTGCCCTTGGTCTGTTTCATATTTCAGTTTTTGCAAGCCTTATACAATATCTTCTCCTCCTCTACATATAGATGGGACCACTTACAAGCTGTACTACCTCCTAATGGGATTGTAGTGAAATCGTTTCAAGAAACTCTTTGAAGAGCAAGATCTGATGCTGTTAAAGTTGTATTTTTACATTACCTTGAAATAAAGTCACGACTGGACAACATATGTTCTGACAGTAGGCCAACCGTGGCGACAAAGCTTGAAAGAAAAAAATACAATAAAATCAATGGAAGTATTAAAACAGCACCTTTCACTGTAACATGGTACAAAATCTTAGCAAGGTTTAATGAAACCAGCTTTTTACTTAAAAAGCGGAGACCAACCTTCTCTCAGTTGCGAAAGTGCATGAGAGTTTAATCCCCCTTATCTCAGAAATGAGACAGAATCAGCTTGATTAAATTGAAGAGCAGGCGAGTTTTTTTGCTGAGCCTGTCTATATAGAGAAAATTATTAAAGGAAAAAGAAGAAAACATTTCTTTAATTTATCAGTTGACACTGAAGCTCGACTGGATCCAAGTGAAAAAACTAGGTGGATAATTTATACACCAAATTAGATGGCCTTAGAAGCAAATTCAAGCACAGAGCAAATGTATAATCAAAAATAAGGAAAATAATTGGCCTTTTAACAGGGTTTAAGGGCATGGAACTTGCTGATCTCAAATTCCCACCGGAATTGGTTGTCCCTACCCATTCCATTGCCCTGGAAGCTTCTGTTCTAGATGAGCTTTTGCAGTGTAGAAGACATTTTGTCTTCCAAATATGATATGTATCTTTAGTCAGTATCTTTATAAGAATTTTCTTTACCATCCCCATTACAAATTGTGAAGGAGAGAGGTCTTTCTCTACTATATTTAGGGTAAATATTACCTGTGATCTACCATTGGCCAAACCAGAGTAAACAAATTCTCATTACTGTGCATTGAATCTAGCCTGCTACAATTACTATGGATTGACACAAACAAGGTCATTAGCAAATTTTACATGGTAAAAAAGAGAAATATGTTATTCTAAAATTCACAGTTTACTGTACTTTATGTGCTCAAATGCCTGCAAAATATAGTATCCTTGAATGATTCTTCGGGTTAGTTGTATTTTTCATTATTTCTAAACATCAAATGCATGATGTAGACAGCTAGTTTCTAAATCTTATATATATGCATACATACACACACATATATATATATATATATATACATATTGATTATTGATTATTGAAGCAGACAGATAGTTCAGTATGCTTGGGGCCCACTGATGCGTATGGCCTAGGGGTCTAGAAATAGGTTAATCCGGTCCTGCCTATTTTCAAAGTCCAGCTCAGAATAATAACTTGTTGACCAACTTTTTTGAACTAAATCCGAAAATTGTTCTCATATTTTCTAATCATGGTCATTTCTTGAAATATAGGTACAGACCTTAAATTCCTATCATCCGATCTATCTGTAAGTGAAAGAAGCATAGTAGAACATTTTGGAAATATTTATTCACAGCAGGCCTACTGAATGTTATAATACATGTCAAGAATAGTGCAAGACACCAAAGAAGTTATTCTTAAATGAATAATCCCTTCATGGACTTCCAATTTTAATGAGAACCGGTCGACCAGAAAGTTGACATCCAATCGTCATTGATAACATTTCTGCATTATACGAATGCCTTGGTGAAAGTGATCACCTCGCTCTTTACTAAAGTACCTACAATGTTTGAGAAAATACCCGAAATGAGACCGGAGGAGTGCCCTTTTACTAACATGCTCACAAAAAGGTGACAAAATATCTATAATAACTCATTAATTCCTATCTAATACTAAGTACTTCTGTAGTCGCTTAGCAAGTTTTCAATGGCTGACTTGAGGAACAACCAAGGAGAGAGCTCAGTAGTATTTAACGCTTTCCAAAACTAGCAACCTTGATGAGCTTTCTTAGGACAATTGAAGAGAGCTGCCTTAAATTTTTCTATGCTTCTCTGTAAAAACGTTTGATAAAGGAAACCAAATCATCCACCTTTCCTATTCAGTGCTTTAAAAAAATTTCTCGCTAGACCAAGTTTTATTTGTAGGGGTAGAAGCAATAGTTTTGCTCAGTTCAAACAGACAATGGAACAGTCTTGACGGCTACTCTTGTCAGACAGTATTCTAGTCATTAACCAGGCCGTTAAACAAACGCAGAAAGTACGAGTACTCTGTGTACCTTAAACACTTAGATTGAGCCCAACAACTTTAGGGTCTCCACAAGTTAACCATTTCTGTTTTTGATAGCTGAGAGCACACAACAGAAGATCCGCGTTGTTATGATCTTCTACAGAAATCGATGAAAATGTGTTTCTATAATTCAGAAGAGCTGCTTTTAGAATTATAAGAGTCAATGAGAAGTTTCCCCTTAAGGCAGGCTAAGTCAGCTCAAAGAAACACGAGGATCCAAAAACAATCTTACAACAATTTGAACCTTACCTTAGCCTTTTACTCTCTCTGTGTTAGGAGGGAAATAACACTACTATCATTCCTCAAAATGAAGTGCAGCTGATATTTGAAGCTGCACTTCATTTTGAGTTCAACAAATTTCAACCTGTCCCGTACTATTTCATTCCACCTCTACCGTTTATTGCCAAAGTGTTTTGAAGTAGCCTCTTTTCCCTCATCTTTTCGGTTTCTATCTGAGAGCCACAGCATTGTCATCCTTTCTATCCTTCCTCACCACGAGGTTGATACAGTTCCTACTTCCTTCCCCTCGCCTCCTTACTATCCCTCCCTTTCACTGTCATTTTTTGATCTGTCTTGTCAGAGATTCGCAGCTCCCTTCAGATCTAAAAAACCCTCCTCAGATGTTTGGGCCGAAAGCTTTTCTCTCGACTTTCTCGTCCTCTCTCTTGGTCGGATTCAAGGTCTTACATCCATAGAGTACCACTGACAATACAAGGATTTCAAAAAGAAAGACTGCCGTCTTTGTCTTAATGTCAGTAGCTTTCCACATGCTTGAGAGCATCTTGATCTGTCAATGTCACTCTCTGCTTGACATTTTTCATGTCTCCACCATCCTTCGTAACGTTTTCACCCAGAGAGTTGAAGTTTTCCATCTCATCTACTTTTTCTCTCCGACCTTCAACTTGTCATCACTTATGCTGTTCATTTTCATGACTTTGCATTTCTTGGCCTTTACCTTAAGTCCAACTCAGGCTTCATTAACCTAAAGCAGACCAGTGTATTCTGTGTTTTTCAGCTGCAAGAAGTGTAGGCAACGCCAGGGCCCCTTTGTTGCTTTCATTGACCCCAGAAGAGCCTTTGTCTCTGTGTATCGGACGTCAATCCGAAAAGTTCTTTTGGCCTTTGGTGTCTGCTAAAGATCCTAGCAATGGTAAAAAATCCAACACGAAGAGGTGAATGGGCTAACGGTGTACAAATCTTGCCAGTGACAACCATTCTTTACTGGGACCGATGTAAACAAAGGAAGCAGAAATGTACAAACTTTGCAAGTTAAAAAAATGTAAAGAGACAAAAACATCCAATATCGCAAAGATGGATTGCTTTTTAACGTACTAGTTTTAAAGTTAAGGCAAACAGCTCACATTGAATTGTGTCAGAATTACAGTTTGCTGATTTCCACACTGTAATTTATCGAGTCTGACAAAGGCATTCAAATTTCAGATGAATGGAATTCAATCTAAAAAATCCCTAAAATTCGAGTCTATAATAGCAAATTTCTATAGCAAAAATGCGCCTGCAGGGTTCCATTCCAACCAAGGCCAACCAAGAATTTCAAAAAATAAAGATTGATTTTGTGCAGACCTCTATGTGCCTTACCAAAACTCTGTCAATACTAGTATACAAAGACATTTACCATCGAATTTGTTGTGCATTGCTGGTCTTTGAACATCTCCAGATCCATGTCTTTAAAAGAAAAAACCTCAAGGAAGCAAACATCTCTACAACAANAAAGGCATTCAAATTTCAGATGAATATATATATATAATAGCAAATTTCTATAGCAAAAATGCGCCTGCAGGGTTCCATTCCAACCAAGGCCAACCAAGAATTTCAAAAAATAAAGATTGATTTTGTGCAGACCTCTATGTGCCTTACCAAAACTCTGTCAATACTAGTATACAAAGACATTTACCATCGAATTTGTTGTGCATTGCTGGTCTTTGAACATCTCAAGATCCATGTCTTTAAAAGAAAAAACCTCAAGGAAGCAAACATCTCTACAACAAAAGCATCAAAGCAATTTTAATATATAAAGCAAAGGGTTGGTCATCCTATCACAAACAGCTTTAGACTGTAGACTGTATTCACAAAACCTTGCTACACATAATTCTTTATACCAGTTTAAAGGATAACAAATACCTTCGTCCAGCATTAATTCAATTTTTTTTATCATTTAGGGCGAAAATTATCTGTTTACAGCCAAGATGCTTTGATCAAATACAGTAAATGAAAGGCATTGGCTAACGAAAGCTGTTGCTCTTCTTTAAACTTTTAGATGGCAAAATAGCATTAGGTATGCTAAGGAAATGGCTGAAAGATCACTTAAAGAGCAGCCTAAAGCCATATATAATCAAGTTCCTCACAATTTGTCTTCTGCAAATTTTGTACACAGAAGAATATATTATTCTTTTTAAGAATATATTAGAGCATATTAAGATAAATGAAATTAATGAACTACAACTTTTTCTTCAAAATTTTAAAACTCGATTTTTGGAAGATTGATCGATGTACTTGGTTATTTTTTTAACTAAGCCTTGCAGTAAACATTATAATAAACATCACAAGAAGCATTATTTTTGCAGCTGCAGATAATAACTGATGACTGGAAATATTAAATATGAAACAAAAGTTGTTTTGACTGTTAATTTCTTAGTTTTTCTTATTAGGTTTGATTACAAAAAGTAATTATTTTACTATCATTTTCACTATTGTTATTGGTCTCCAATGATTATGTAAAAAAATAATAGTGTAAGAAGACTATAACTGATTTGTTGGAAGCCCTTAATATGTGGTGTGGACACTAATGAGAGGAAGATCATGATTACTCCATGGTTTGTTGCAAAAGCAGAAAATAAAGGAGGTGTAACAAATGGTGAAGCGGAGCATAATTTTTTAGATAAACTAGCGGTAAATCGTATAATTTACACCCAAGTAGGCTCATTTTATGTTAACAGAATTCCATGAAAGAACATTCATTCAAATGGGTCTAACGGCAAGATTTGCAAAGGTGACATCAGAATGACTTGATTTGAGTGTATCAATGAGTAAACTTAACATATCTCATTTGCGATTTGCATTGGCTTCCAGATTTTTTTTTCTGCCCTAATCTTATATATAATCCATGAAGGGTATAAATTACAGCTTGATGTAATTTGTACCCCTTACCAAAAGCCGGAAGAAGAGGATAACCAAAACCTACCTTTTGGTAGCTTTCGTTATCCTCTTCTTCCGGCTTTTGATCATCCTCTTCTTCTGGCTTTTTAGCTTTTGGTTATCCTCTTTTTCACATGTAAACTTGATGTTTGGGTGTCGGGTATTCAAATATTCTAAAAATACTCGAGCCTGTTGTTTGTTATCAAAGAGAGAGCAAAAATTTCCTCAACATATCTCCTATATAACAAAGGCTTATTACCCTCAAATTTGTCAATCCAGACTTTCTCGTAATGCAAAGGTTAGCCATAATGGATGCTAACGGGTTCTCCGAAAGCTACCTTTTTTAGACATTTTTCTTGATAACAGTGGCAATAAGATTCAAACCTCTGTTTTTCACAAACTGCCATACACAGGGCTTTTAAGTAATTTAACAGTTTTGTTCTTTTCCTGTTCGAAACGGGTCTAATTAGAACTCTCTTGGATAGAACTTTTCCAATAAACTCTTCTTGGCATTCTTTTGATATAGATTTTAAAAATCTATACAGTACATTAAGCCGTAATTTGTACCATTCATGGCTTATAAATAAGATTGTTAGTTGTTATCTCAACAAACTTTATGCTGAGACTCAAGAAGTGGAAAATATCGTGAGTCAAGAAAAAAAGGTATTTCAAATTGGCTTACATTGGTAAGAATTCCACCATATTGAAAAACAAATAAAAAACTCGTTATTACTTTTCCGCATCATCGGCGTATTCTTTTCCGCTTGAAATGTTATAGGTCATTGAAAAACACGCTTTACACATTTTCAATTATGTCAGCCCAAACTTCAAAGTTAGCTCCAAGAGACGAACAGACGACAAGATGTAAAAACATTCAAAGAAAAAGATTAAAGGAAAGATAGGTCATTTAAATCTCCGCTTCATAGGAAATAAATAATTCTCAATATGTAACTAAGAAATAGATCTACTGTATATTTAATTTAACAAGTTTATAGAAGATCCTCTAGAAAATTTTAGATTTACTCCATTAAAAAATCTCAGACTAAGCCCTGGACTTAGAGATATAGAACTTTCTTTTCAGGATTCTTGAACTGCTTGAAATACTAGAAAATAATGTACAGCTAATAATGTTCGAGATGGTTGTTTTGGTGAAGGTAACGAGTGGCTTAAAGACAGTACCACAGGGATCAATGACGAATGCTATTATGTCTGTTTTCACTTAATTTTCTGTGCGTTTTACACCAGGAAGATCCATGTACTTGTTTATCTTCTAGTCTTCTTTTGTGACGATGGTGTGTTTCTGTGGGGTAGTTACGTCTATAGCTTGCCATAACGAAGATGCTTCTAGCTTTACTGCTATGCTTGGATGGGTATGTTTGATTTTTTGTGTGTTATTACTTCCATACCCCACAGGATTATTACACGGAGATTAGGCTTTTATGTTCGTACCTGCTCTGACACACCTTGATTCTATATTTACCGGATACTTTCCATTGTATTCCGGTGGTTTTAAGGCCATGACCGATCTTTTACCTCTCTCTTTGCCAATTCCTTGTATTTACTTGCTTTACACATTGAAGGCTCATGTTTGCCACGGCACAGTCATTATAAAAGTTAGTTTTAATCCCGTCTCTTGGTAATACATGGTCCTTTGCAACAGATATTATTGCTTCAGTATTTGTTTTCACCAACCCAAATAGCTTTCAAAGCCATGATATGGAACTAGCAACTCCAGAGTTTTTTATTTAAATTTTGAGAAGTTAATGAAACAGAATTTTCGAAACAAGTGAAAATAAAGGCTAAAACGGCACTGGAATCAGTATGACAAAAGGGGATGCGTTCTGCGAAAATGTTGTGGAACAGCTGGAAATATCAGATCATCATCAAACTACTGCTAGACATATGCGGAGCAGAGAGGTGAACAGCATTGTTATCAGTGTTATTACAAAAGCGATCTAACGGAGAAAGGTTACAGAAAAAGAATATCGAAAGAATAAATGAATGTTGGGGTATTGGAGTTGAGTAGACAAAGACTGGCAGATCAAGCAAGAGCTATTAAAACAAAAAAAATTCTATCTGAGTTAGAACTTGAAAAAATGAAAATGTGTGAGTAACGCAATAGAGACTGCAGGGGAAGTTGATGAAGTTCTCCCTGAAGAGAGTGAAAACATTCTCTAATCAGATCTTAAGGCAAAACAAAATGAAAAACTTAAAAATATAGGCAGAAACTAATTAAGACTTAACAGGCTACTTCAGAATATTATAGACGAATACAATTGAACCGAGGAATCAAAATCAATGAATTTAAGAAATTGAAATAGAAGTAATCAAGAAAACGACGAAGTTTAGGACTTCATTACAGTATGCCCATACAATTGTTGTTGCTGAGACAATTATATTGATTTTAGCAGCTGCCCTTGTTGTACAAGAGCAACTGAGGGGGAAACAAAAGGAAACAGGGAAATATGACTTGTGATAAATGTCAGAATTGTTGGAACAAATAATTATTCAGAAAGGAATTGAGTAGGTTTGCGAAGATCAAACAAAGAAAATGAAAAATCTGAAGTAGATTACAAGACTGGAGACAAACTATAACGTTGCAAGCAGAATACGGTGTCAATAGGGGTGCTGGAGCAACGAGTAATTGCAATGATTCAAAGATTATAAGTTCCAAAGAAAGGCATATTCATTATATTCAAGTCAGATTTTTTCAGTCAAATCAGAAGAGTGTGTATGAGAAATTTGATCGTATTGTAAGGAGCAATGGAGAGGTGCCAAAATCTGAAGAGTTTAGAAAGAATTGAAGTGGATAAAATGTCTATCACAATAAGAAAGGTAAAATGACTCAATGATCTGAAAAAGAAATTTAATGGGGGTGTGAAGCAAAATGTGTTGCTAAGTAGTACAGAAATGCTAGCATGACAACTAAGAAAAAGTTGAAACTGCAACGGCACCTGGAATAATAGAATGCATGGGTGTTGGCTTAAGAATAGTAGTCTTCGTGACCAAATAAATGATCATTTCAATTTTTCTGTACAAAGAACAACTCCAATAGCAAAAAGAATGACATCGGATAGAAGAACACTGATAAAAAAAGATATAAATAAAGGAAAACTTTTCTCAAATCTTAAAACAATTATTTCTTTTCCACAAAAATAAATGCTGCAGACGGGCATGATAGTATACAACTAACGCAAACATCTTGAGGAGGGCATTTTCGATTATTTAATCAATAAGGATGCAGGAAAATACAAAATACCTAGTGGAGCAAAAGGTCAGCTGCTGATTGACAAGATGGTGATGGGTTGACTTGAGTTGAGTTGGATTGACTACAAAATTGGTTTTGTAATGAAAAAAGTAATGAACATGTACAGATTACAACATTTAAGGCAGATGTTGATATGCTTAATTTTATCAGACAAGGAGGCAGGGGTTTGAAAAATACTCAGAACAGTATTGAAGTGGAGTGTGGAAGTCTGTATACGTATGTAAGTAGCTCTCAAGAAACTATCTTACAAATGGTAATAGATAAAGAAATATTGGATAGTGAATGAAATAAGGACAACAAAGAGTATTCAACAAAAGCCTGAAAAGTACCCTCTCAACAAAAACCAAAGCATGGCCAGTTTTCAACAGTAGCAGCAGAACAAAGGAGTAACGAGACAAGGACACGGCTGAGACAGAGAATACTGAAAACAAGAGACAGAGACCCCGGCTACAGCTGCAAAAAAATTGCTGCTTACCAATGCCACAAAAGCTCTCATACAGGATAGAAAGATCAGCATATTAGGCAGGATATATGGAAAAGAGACAAAAACAGTTATCTATATAATATCAAACTGTGAAACACTTACACGGATATATTACAAATAGCCATAAAGTTGCACAAATGCTTTATTGGAATTTGTGTATGAAGTATGGTCTACTAGCAGCAACAAATTTTTACTACCATGTTCCATAAGCGTTATTAGAAAAGGTTCATGTGAAATATTGTGGGACTTAAATACAGAAACTGACATTAAATTGAAGTACAAAAAGCCGGATATTTCCATACCAGACAATAGCAACAAAATGTGCCTACTAATAGAGGCCTCTTACCCCTTCGATAAGAACATGAATGAATTTGAATAAGTCACATTAGAGAGATATCAAATTTGAGATGGAAACTGAAGAAGAGTTGGAATCGTAAAAAGGGGAAAATAGTACCAATTATTTGGGGACATTGAGTACTCGTAACACAAAGTATGGGACTTGATTAAAGAGTATTGATATTAACTGTAATATTGGACAAATCCATCAAAAGAGCTCACTCATTTCAGGGGGAATAATCAGGAAAGTACTAGAAACGTGTGTGGGAGTTACTTGTTGGCAAGACAATGAGGTCAGTACCCAGCTAGAGGCTATGTTTAAAATGATAATAATAATTATGATAGCAATAAGAATAATTATAGCAATAATGATGATGATAATAATAATGATAATAATAATAATAATAATAATAATAATAATAATATGTCCTGGGTATTGACATTAAACTGCATCCGGTTGTGGAGTTTCGACGTGGGCGAATGAGGTTACCCTTTGCCACACCTACCTCCCGGTCACCCTTG
>RDPX01000440.1:239366-258980 GCA_003991215.1 Morbakka virulenta | reverse complement strand
TCTTTTGCAGCACACGCTTTACGTAGCCCCAAAAGTTTTTGGAGATGAAGTTATCGTGATTAGATAGAGTGTGAACGTTATGAGAGGAAGTCAATTTTTGGCGAAGCAAAGAGGAAACGTATTTGATTTCCATGACCGATGTGTTGCTTTTTTTAAGTAATTTTAAGTCCTTTTTCAATTGGTTAACTTTGCGGTCTTGATATTTCCTTTGGTACCCTTCGTCGAAGTTCTTATTTGTAGTGCCGCATGTACGTTTAAAGTGTTCATAAATCGAATCGTTCATAAATCGAATTACAGAGTCAATCGTCGAAGGTTTCAACTCAACAGATGCAAAAATCGATTGAAAATAGCAATTAGCAATTTCCCATTGTTCACTTGACCTTGGGAGTCGGATTCCCTCTTTAATTTCAAGCTGTTCTCCACTTGACAATACTGTCGTTGGTTCACTATTGTTTGAAATGTAATAATAATAATAATAATAATAATAATAATAATAATAGCAACAAGAAAAAAGCGAAAAAGTGAAAAAGCTTAGAAATGCCTTATTAAAGGTATTAGAGGTATCCACTGAACACCCTTTAGAGTTAATTTTAAACAATTCTCTCGTTGCCTTCAATTTTAGTCAGAACATGACAAACCAATATTATCTACTTTGTGCTTTACTTCGGAGATTTTATCAATAAAATGTTATTCCGTTTATAAATACTTTCTTTAGTGAAATGCTACTTCTCTCCTCTTCATGTGACGTTAACCATTATTGTGTTCTTTTTGTTAAAACAACCAAATCAAAACCAGACATTATGGTAAAATATGCATTACTAGCGCTTCTATTTCAAGCCCTTTCTTTAATAACCCTTTTTTCCCCTCCCACCTAATTTAATTAACACTATCAGATTTTCAAGCCTAAATATTTAACTTATGGTCTTTACTGCATTGACACAAAGCTCCATATGGCTAAATTTGTCAATCTTTTTTTCTATCTCCTTCTTGGAAGTACATATCATTGTCTTTTTGTTTAAGATATCGTAATCTTGAAGCCTTCTGAGACCTCAAGGTTTTCTTTCAAATATCATAGGCCAGTGGGCATAATCACAAAGCAGCAGGCTAAAAATTGGAAAAACAAAAATGAGAACCTCAGTAGGCACATGACCTACAAGCTCTTGTTCTCTGTCGTTTACTGGTAAATAAGTATCAATGACAAGTTCATCGTCCAGCTGAGCTTTCTCTCTTGTGTCATGAAGAAATATTAGCTTTTCTCCCACGGAAGATTTACACATACTCTAGCATACGTGATGGCCAATGACAGCAGAATGAATCTCTTATCAGTACTGTTCCTTGTGGGTTATCCTATATTTTCTTGCCATATCAGTGAAGATAACTCCATTATACCATTAACGTAATAAATGGAGTAAAAATTTTGCACGCAGACAGCATATCGTATCATATCATGTTTCTAACAATTAACCAAGAAAACGCAATTGTGCCTCTCGTAATGTTGAGAGTAGTCATTTCACTTAATTTGTTTCTCTCAACAGCTTCATCCTTATACATCTGTTCCTCTTTGTTGTAATAATTCTTTCTATGAATGCAGTTTTTCCCTCAGATAACTGGATTGTGAAACTCTTTGGCTTTTAAATGCTTTCTTTCATCATATGACAACTGTTATTAAATCTCTTGACCAAAGATGTTTTTTCTGTGTTTCTTTACGGGCATCTTGAATGATATGAAAGAAAACATTACCATGAAGAAACGTGAAGTTCAATCAGTAAATACGAAGACTGGCCATGAAAAGTTCAATATTATATTGTGATCAATTACCACCGCTAATAGTTTCATTAAAAACGTCTTTCTTTATTTCAAAGACGGGCAGGCGAGATATAAATACCTGAATGGAAAATACAAAGCCAAGTGTATTGTAGGGAGTAGTACCGGTTAGATGGACCAGCTCAAAACTGACCAATAGTGGCGTAAAGTTATGGAAACGTTCACATTTCTTTCTCATTGCATACTAGCCAGTGATTTATTCAGTTGTCATTTGATTCCTGATATTAAAGAGTTACTTGATAAAGGCACAGTCGACTTTGTCATTCTTTCTGCTCGACGAATTATGAGCTGACCAACATTACAACAAATGATTGAATGGGTACTTGAGGCTTGAAAGACGTTACCAGCAGATATCAATCATATAAGAGTGTTTCTCATCACGCACCTCAGATAGAATAGAAGATGACCAAGTAAAGTGCTTCAAACAAAGGCCATTTTAAAACCTCTTGCTTGATAATCCAGCTTGATAATGAAAAACATTGTGTTTTTCATAGCCAATTTTCAAAGGAAGACATGTTCAAAGAACCTGTTTCTCGTCCCATTCCTGATCAGGATGATAGCACTCTTAACATTCTCAAATAAAAAACAAGTGGTTTACAACGATAATAAAACTTTGTATAAAAACATATAAAATAGGCAAGAAATAATTATTATTTACGATTTCACTCAGCCTTAATTTTGAAATTTTAAAAATTCTTTGTCGGTGTAGGTGTGTAGGTGAAAAAGAATAAAGCACTATAAAATTTAAAATCAACCCCCATTTCTCCTAAACCTTAATTATGTTTGAGAGAAAACCACCAGGGTGTTTGATACACAAATTACAGTATTCAGTTTTTATCTTCAATAGATCAGACGTTTATACTGAGCTCCAATACGATTCCTTGCTTGGACCGCCTTAGTTTAATTTTAAATAATAAATAGACGACAGTAATACGAAGAAATAATACGACAGTAATGTCAAGATAATTGACTTGAAAGATTGCAACAACTGGAGAAGCATTATGCTACTATCAGCCCTAGGGAAAGTCTTCAGCCGAGTAATACTGAATTAAATCAGCTGTTGGTGACATCCTAAGAGAACACCAAGCTGGCTTCAGAGAAGGAAGAACATGCTTTGAACATATCTTCACATCGAGAAACATCGAGAAACATTATCAAACACAGCCTTGAATTTCAGAAAGAGCTTACCGTAAATTTCATCGATTTCAAGAAGACTTATGACAGTGTTCATCCATCATCAATATGGAAAATTTTTAAATATGATGGGATTCCTGTGAAATACATCAACATAATGAAACTCCTATATGGCAACCCAACATACAGCGTGAAAACCTCTATTGGGAAAACGGAAGCATTTGAAATCTTGTACGGCGAAAGGCAGGGATGCATACTGTCGCCATTCCTGTTCGTGAAACCGATAGACTTTCTCATGACCAGAGCCATGTCAAACCCAGACTTCGGCATCCCATGAGATAACACCAGGAAGATAACAGATTTATACTTTGCAGATGACGTCGTATTAGTGGCAGAGAGTGCCCATACATCTCAGGCAATGACATCTAATCTACAAGAGGAAAGCGTCTGGATCAATCCGGGCAAAATAAATATGATATGTGAGGCCCCAAACCCACCACAGCTGTTATCATTAATTATGTTGCTCCGAAAGAGGTAGAGAGTTTCCCATATCTTGGAAGCGTAGTAAGATTTACAGGCGACGTTCAACAAGATATTCAAGCCAGACTAAGCAAAACCAAGGCAACCTTCTAACGTATGCGGAAAATTTATAAAACAAACACCATCTCCCTTATCCAGATCCAACTATATATGTCGATAGTGGTGGCGACTGCGAAATATGCCTGCTAGACATGGAAGTCCACCAGGAAGATTGCAAAGAAATTCGATGTATTTTATCAACGTAATCTGCGGCGTATATTAGGAGAAATATGGAGATATCACATGACGAATGAGGAAATCCTTGAACAAGGCAAAAGAGCTTACATATAACAGTAGGCGAGAGGCGTTGGAAACCAGCAGGCCACATCCATCGCCTACGATAAGAGAGATTTTCAAGACGCGCACTCATATGGTATACAACAACTGGACGAATGAAATGACGCAGGATGAAAACAACTTGACAGTCTATGTATAAAGAGGACTTAAAGTTGAGGACAATCCTACCAAAAAACGCAAACGTTTTGGCTCATGACAGAATCAAATGGCACCGCCTTGCTGCCCAATGTCTACAGGATAGGAGGATCTAAGGTTAAGGTAAGGTAATACACATGATAAAGTACTTTAGAAATTTTATCTTCTCTTTTCGTCAACCAGTATTGTGATGGTCATGAAAATGAGACAGAACTGCAAATTATATCTCTACTGAGTTTTGAATTCCTAGGGTGTCAGCGTCCTCGACCTATTTAACACAAGGGATCCAGTTGTGTTTATTTTATGTTTTGAATACACTAAATAATTCTTATTTGAACTGACTTTATGACCTGTTGCCAATGAATCGTGTGGAGCCATGGGAGTTTCAATCTGGGGATTCCGTAATTTTTTGAAGGAAATCGCTTGAATCAAGAACAGCATCGGAATGTGAAAAAATAGAAGACCTATACCAGGAATGACATATAATGGGACCATTGCGACCCTTCTTCTTAGTGACTATCTTCTCTTAAACAAACATTTCTAGCATAAATTAGCTTGTTTTGTACTAAAATGACTTCTCAGTGACTACTCCCACAAAGCTGAATAACTGTTGGTGTTCTGTTTGATTAAGGAGTAATGCAAATCTCAATTCTGTGAATTCTAGAATAGTTTTACCTCAAAAGACAATTTAATTCAGTTTTTAGCCAGTTAATTATTTTCCTGAACATATGACCCAGTTTCACCAAGGTCAGAGCGCAAGCCAGGTTGTCCTGTAACTAGAGTGCTTAGGTCGATGTCACTACCATAAATGGCTGGAGGAAGCGACTGCTCTGACTTTCTAAGGATTATTGTGTATGCTGGATCTATAAATGTGGCCACTCTGGCCTTTACTTTTTGAAATTTTTGTTTAGATCCCTTATTCCCGAAGATGATTTGTTGCAATGGTAGCACGTTATTACAAGTTCTTAAGCATTACGGTTCTGCCTGATGCCTCGGCTAGTGAACAAAATCTTTAATCTTTTATTTTTGAGATATCCTAGAAGCTGTGTTGTAATAAAGATGAAACAGCTTATTATTCAGTATGATAATTTTTTTTCAGATTATTCCTGTTTCCAGCAAATAATAAGAAACGTTACGAATTAAGTTAGAACTATACGTAATGAATAATATGACATTTTTGTCAGTCCTTCTCTAATTAACTACCTCTCTTGGGCAGCCAAATTTTCTTTACATCATTTATTATCGAAAATAGGAGGGTCTACTATGGTAAAAGCAATTCCGTTCAGGATTCAAATGAGGTCTTTTTAGTAGATTTTTTTCTTTATCAAACGTGTATCATTGCAAAGCAAATTCCACAAAGAACCAATAATTGGTACAATATATATAGATGGGGAATAGGGTTTTTCCGGAACCCCCTGGCTGGCTATGAAAAAAGTGTTCGTTTTGACACGAAAATATTAAGTACGGATCCGCTCAGTAAAATCTCTGATATATTGATTACTGATTAAGTATATTTGTGTTTTTTGAATTGTTGGTGTGCTTTTCGTGGACGAGGTTCTGAAATTTAAGACTATTAAAATGCAAGAGCTTGTAAAATTGTGTTTTTTCCTTTGGTCTAACTTTTTAATTGTGTACATGTGTTATTCTACTCTTTTTGAACCTCTTTATGTGTCCTATTCTACTTTTTGTACTCCATGTGCTATTCTACTCTTTGTAAATTATCAGTTGCATTTCTCCGCGAAAATACTCTCTTTACAAAAATGGAACCCCCCTCCATAAGAAACAGATCCGCTCCTAATATACATAAAAAACTATTAAAAATAACAAAAGTCTTAGAAATTCTGAGCACCAACTTGTAACAACAACAACCACCAATCCCATCTGGTAAAACAGAGGCAGTGACTTTCAGGTAGTACTTTTAATACCTTGGGTCTGTAAGACAGACTTTCCAGATTCAATTTTTAATATTTCTTCTGAACGTCATTTCATTTGGATGTGGTTGTATTTGAAGCCAGTCTTAAGGATTTGATCACAAAATTTTTGTCAATAGAGCAAACTAAAAATTTGAATACATAATCGTTTTTCCTCCCAGTTATCCCTGACCTGACGCCGCATGATTAAAGGTCTTATTGAACTAGTCAACTGAAAACCCCAAAAATAACTGCACAGGTTGTTATACCGAACAATAACTGCTATGTATCTTATAGCAAACCTATTTTTGTATTCATATCAGATCTTCTGTTCTCCCTAATCCAGATAATCATCAGATTACCATAAGTAAGCACTCCTCTCTACAGGGTATTATTAACATGGCATTTATCTCATGGAAATTCAATTCACAATAATAAATATTTCAAAATAATTCACAGAGTTCACAGAAGCTTAATAGACTGGCGCCTTATTCAGTATAAAGTTTCTAAATATGAATCTTCCTCAAAGTATTTCTTTCTTATTACAGAATTCTTAATAACTACCTAAATCAGAAAACAAAGACAATCAAATCAGCTTTAGATGCCCTTGAGACTTGTAACACCTGTTTTCTAATGGTTTTCCCCGTTTTCAAAAGCATTTTAATGTAAACTGGACGGTATACCAATCGATTCTCCAACATCCTTTATTTCTGTTTAAATTTACTTTGAATTCCAACCTCAAAAACGTGAAAAAGTTAATTAAAGGGTACAGAAATAGTATAAGAACGATGTATTTTGTGTTGTCCAGAAGGATTCTAAGAAAGACTCTCAAACACTGGGAAATACGTTTTGCTTTGTAAAAGGCCAAATATTCATTTATTCAGCTAATTCTCTTCTATTTCTATACGCATCGGTAGAATAAAATTGAGATAGAATCTTTTCAATAATTGTGATACCCAGGTATATATTTTGATGCAATTCTAAACTTTCATTCGAACCGGGAGTTGGTATTTAAAGAAAATGTTTCATTCACATCACTTAAGCAAACTGTGGCTGTATGACTAGTTTGAAACACAAAATAATCTAATCGAGGTTTTAAGGTCAAACGACTACACGAGAAAAGAAAGGTTTGTTTGATGAAGAAGGAGTAACTCATACTACAAAAAAGGAAGAAAAATAGATTAGCGGTTAAGTCAAACTTCGGTAGTTTACAAAAATTGTTGACACAATAGCAAAATGTTGTTACTTGTTCTCTCTCGCTAAGTGTCATATCCTGTAAGAACACTGGCGATCATGTTTTTCCGTCCGGTTCTATTTCTGGCAAGCTGAAATATCGTAACAGTACTTAAATTAGCACTTGTTCCTTCATTTATCCATCTGCAAAAATAATGTTAATATGTTACTCTCTGCCTCCCTCTGGCTCTTGTCCCTGGTATTTTCCCTGATAAAATGGTAGTTTCTAGCCCTTCTTTGCGTATAATGTGATTCTCGGATACGAGCGATTAAACATCTTTGTGCCATTACCAATACTTCATCGTTACTTTTCCTATCAGTCCGCAAAATTTTTAATATGCGATGGAAGAAGCACAGTTCTACTGCTTCAATCCTTTTTTCATTGTTTTGCTTATAACCCAGCATGTAATTCCGTACGTCATAACAGGTATTATATAGATATAAATTATTCTTTTTCGTAATTCTATTGTTAATTTTCGATTGCTAATAATACGCCGGAGCTTCCCGAAAGCATCTTTCGCCATACCAATTCTACGTTTTGTATCTTCATCACATCTACCATGAGATGTAATTATGCTCCCCAAATAATGAATTTATCTATTTGCTTTATTTGAAGGTTAGCTATCATTACTAAACGAACTTCCCTTGCTACATCTTTTGAAATGCCATACATTTGGTTTTCTTGTGGTTCAGGCCAAGTCCTTTCTTACTACTCTCTAAAATTACTTTATTTATTAATGCTTGGAAGTCACGCTTTTCCCTCCAACAATAAAACCATTGTGTTCCTTCAATTCTGTGAGAATAATTTCCCTGTATAAGTTGTATAATTCATATGAGAATATGCATCCTTGTCTGACACCTCTTTTTATTGGCGTGTATTTTCTTATTTCTCTGTTATGTCTTATACATGCTGTCTGCTCCCAATGGAGATTTCTAAGTCTAATGTCGTTCCCATTTAAATCCAAATTTTGTAGTATGTCCATTAGGACTTCATCTTTAACCTTATCAAATGCTTTTGTATCATCTGGAAAACTATGTGTAAATCTTGTTGGACCTTAATAGCACGTTCACTTAATCTCCTTAACATAAAAATCGCGTTTCTGGTACCAGTGTCTTTCGTGAAGCCACACTGCTTTCCACTAATTTCTGGGAAGATTTTTGACCGTGCACATATCATTACTATTCTGAGAATTAATCTTGTCATATGACTCATCAAACGTATAGTTGCAGGCTTCTTGGGAATAGTTTTGAATATTGATTTTGTGAGATCATCTGGTGTCGTAGATCATTCCCGTGTCGTAGAATTTGTTAATTATTTCTATAATTTTTTTATGTCGATATTTCCGTATCCATATTCATAAATTCCGTAACAATACTGTCCGTGTCCGGTGCTTTATCATGTTTCAAATTTTTTAATGCTGGTTCAACTTCTGATTTCATGATAGGTGGACCATCGAACATCTGAGAGATATTTGATGTCAGCAACAAATAGTGATCATCTGTCACACATGAGTGCTTGTGTCGGACGAAGGATTTCCATTGGTTGTAAATCTTATTAACGCCGTCTTCTGTACGTAAAGTTGTTTGGAAAACCATGATTTTGTTGGGCAATGACGAACAGACACTGGTTTGCCGTTGCCTTCCATCTTCACAGTACCATCTTTAAAATGCCTGTGACGCTTAGCCGTTGTCTACTCTTGTAGAGCTTCCGCCTAACCGCTGCGTTCTTAAGCTGTTCATCGTAGATTTGATTTTTTCTCCTTAAGGAACATCCGTCGTCCTGCTGCCGATGAATTCGCCTTGGCCCTGGCAGGGGGCATTAACAGGTACTACACCTTACCCAAGGGTGACGTGAAACTTCTAAGAAATGCATTGTATGGTAGGAACGTCTACGTCCTAAGGCCTCCTAGCTAGCATACCCATGTTACTTGTTCTACTCCAGTTAAATAATACAAAGAGTTGTCGGAGATAGGTAGACAAATGGCGTAGCACTGCATTCATTGGAAGGTTAAAGACATGAGCAGCGTTCGGAAAAAAACGTTTATGTGGAAGTGCAGTAAAATGGCAAACAGACTACACCAGGAAAATTTATCACACTCTAATTTGAAAAACAAACTGGTGTTAGTTTTAATAAATTGAAAACAGAACTTAACTTCAAGTAAAATTTTATGACCAGACTAATTAGGACAACGGTGTTGTATTACACCTAAGAGCTGTATACTTACCAACTTTGCAAAGAATACCAAATTGAACAACTATAGAAAATGTCAAGGATCTAAATGTTTCAGCAAACTTTTTATTAAAGACAAATTCATAACTTTGGATACTTAGCAAAATTTTTGCCCTTAAGCAGAACCTTTAATCAGAGAAATTTATTTATATCTTCATTACTAAAATTTTGAATTCTGTTTTTCATGCAGCCTCTGTCTGTCTTTTTCTCTGGAAAAAAAGGAAACGGACAATAGTTGGATATATTGAGAAAAAGTATTGATAGAAAGCAGCAATTAATACCAACTGGATACAATAACAGAATGAAATAAAGATTAGTGTGTTTTTCATCACTGACCGGCTAACCAAATCCAATGGTAATTAGTTATGCCAAAAGAAATAAATCATATTTTATGTGTGCGAGGTATCGCGACCATGTTAGAAATCATAATTAGAATGTTATTAAGCTTTGCCATCTTTGTATTTTCCAGTAATATATGTCAATTCTCTTATTGTGATAAAAAATAACAACAAAAACATCCCTCTTCCGGCGAGCTCTGGTTACGTCTGCTAGTATGGCGTTATTTCTAAAATTGTTATTCAATGTAGTTCTTCAGGTGCTTGAGATAATAACAACTTCCTTGTCATCCTTTACATTAACACTTCAAGTATCGATTAACTCCAGAGTCTCGTCTTACTTAGGCTTGCCAGACCATCATTACTATAGGGGGATGCAAGCAGTAAGTCTCCACGTGACTCATCCTGGGACACGCTGAAGCTCAACTCGACTTCAGGAGGCCAATTTCTGCAACACTTACGACAAGCACCTCTATATCAGACTCAGTTTGATATTAACTATCTACTCATCGATATCTTCACACCAAAGTCGAAACCATGGGTTTTTGTCAGAACTGGCTCTGGCTGTTGCATCCTTCGGCATTGAGGCTAGACAGGTTTGAAGTCACAACTACTCTCTCAGACAACAAAGGACTACGACATTGTGTGCCTCCAAGAGATACACCTGAAGCCCACCAGTGACAGATCGCATCTTCCCGTTATGAGGCTGGTAGCCGAAATGACTTACTTGACTAAAATCTATTCACTCCGGCATGGAGCATAGGCCGCTAACAACTTCCCTCCATCTACGTCTGTCCTCTGCTGCAGTCATGATGGTGTGTCAACTATGTCCGCTGTCTTTCATCTCCTGTTCTAGACTTCTATGCCAGGTGGCTCCAGGTCTTCCTATATTCCATCTACCTTGAGGGTTTAATCGCAAGGCTTGCCGAATGATGTTGCCCTTGTCTTTCCTAACGGTATGCCCGATCCATGTTCATTTCATTTTCCTTATCTGTAGTGGTGGAGGAAGCTAACTTGTTCGTTCCCATAGGTCTTGAATGCTAATACGGTTTGGCCACCAAATTTTCGCGATCCGTCGGATACATCTGTTGATGAATGACTGGATTTGTCCGTCTGTCACCTTTGTAGTGGGCCAAGTTTCAGCTCCATACATCAGTACAGGTTTCACATTTCAGTCGAAGATCCTGAGCTTTGTTTTAGTAGCTATCTCTGTTGACCGCCACACTTTGTTGAGAAGGCTGAACGCTGTCCTTGCTTTGAGTATTCTTGTCTTGATGTTTTGTTGAGCCTCTCGGTCTCATCTACTATGCTTTCCAGACAATTAAATGACCTGACCTCTTCTGTATCCCCGCTTGTTAACCTAATGCTGTCATTCTTCTTTGCATTTATTCTCATGACGTTTGTCTTGTCCTTGTTTATTCGCAGTCCACCTTTTTGCATTGGCTTCCAGGGTTGAAGTCTTGTCTTGCATCTGTTGATGTGTGTATGATAAGGTTTTTTTGCTGCCCATCTTGTGAGCGCTTGCCTTTCGCCAGTTTACCATATAACGGTCTCTTGGGAAGCCATGTGTCTAGCACCCTAACAAGATGACCTGCCTATCTGACTTGGCCTTTCCTCTGCAGGGTGTAGAAGATTGGTAAATTAGCTTGAGAAAAAACTTCTGTGTTTGTAACTTTTTCTTCCCAAGTGATTTTAACAAGCTTTCTCAAGCACTTCATGTGGAAGCAGTTTAGTTTACTGGTATAGAGTTCACATAGAGTCCATGTCTTACAGCCGTACAGTAGATTGGTCAGTACAACTGCTCCGTATGTATACCTTCATCTTGATGGTCAGTTTTATGCCTGTCCTCTCCCACACTGACTCTCCTAGCTGTTCAAATACTGAGCTTGCTTTGGCGATGTCTGTATCGACCTCATCGTCGAGGTATGTGAACTTATCAACAGCTGTCACGATTTTCCACGGCGATAGTTCTACATATGGCTCCTGAGGGAAAGGTTGGTGCATAATCTCGGATTTCTTGGTACAGGTTGAGAGGTCAAAGTTTTGGCAGGTATTGGAAAAGCAGTTCATCGTATGTTGCATCTGGTCCTCTGTGGCAGTGCTGAGTAAACAGTTGTTTCCCAATAGGAAGTCGCCTGCTGAGTTCTCTTTTACCTTCGTCTTTGCATACAGTCAAAGGCAAAGTAATTAAAGATCTATGGCGTATTCATAATGTTACATTTATCAGCTGTAAGATACACTTTAGATGTAGGTTGAAGACATTACGTCTAAAGCCCAACAAAAAATGGACTCGTTTGTAGTAGTGGTCAAAGATGAAATACAGAAAAAAAGCTTATTGACTTTTGGTTACTCTTTTTGTTTACATAGAATATAGTAAAATAGTAAAATACCAAAATTCTAAAAAGGTGTACCCCCTAGAAAATTCTCCTGGCCTTTAATTTAGAAAAGCTCTAAAATTTTCTGATGGTCTTTCTTTAGAAAAAGGTTAAAAAAAATTAATATTTTTTTCAAAAAGGTGTAAAAATATATTTCAAGACTAGACTACTCAATCTGCATCAAACAAACTGACTACGTAGTTGCATGCACCTGATGAGAGAAGAATGATTAGATTCAGAGTTGCATGACTGAAAAAAGATTTTTGAAATGAAGAAAGAAGGGGGGTACCACTAGGGTGAAGAAATTCAAGTGAGAGAAAGGGGTGCCATATTAAAAGTATTCCTAAGAGTTGAGATACTTTAGGAGTTTATTTAGCTAAAAAAAGCCATTACAGGAAAAAACTTAAAGTCCCAATGGTATTCTAAACCACCCACGAATTTCCATTAGAGAGGAAACTGATGAAGGTCCAAAGCCCCTCAAGATGATAGGAGTGCAGATGTGGGGTTCTTAATTCTCAGGATCTTCTAAGTCTAGTAAACATGACTTTCTATGATAGAGGCCATGAAGTCCTTAGGTTGATGAGGAGGTATTCACTAGTAAAGTTGACTTTTGGAAAGTTGATTCATTTACACATGCCTTTGAAGGTTCAGGGAAAGTAGTTGGTTGGCATCGGAGGTCACGTAGACCATGAGCACTCCAGCGATGGAGAAGTGAAGTGGTTGCCTAATTTCCAAGTATCAATGAAAGAGTTTGTCAGGAAAACTTCAAAATGTACGTTCTTTATCACTACAAAAAATCGCCCAATCACCAATATCACAACTGCCCTTTGGAACATCCAATTCGCCTGGGGTTTTTTCACTTTGAGACCCCCTGTTTTTCTTTGTCTCCATTTATTGCCTATTTCACCCCCGTCTTGCTGCAATTTGATAACTCCAAACCACATTGACTGCTCTCACCGAAATTTGAAAACATCATGGCAACAAAGAATAAGCTTTCTAAATTGAATTTTGGATCTAATAACACTGGGAATCTCTAGTACTCAATGGTAGGCATAATATTTGTTTATTTAGAGGTTATTTCTTGGTTAAACGGTTGTTGAAGACCAACTTATCCATCTGTATGATAATTGTTTGCTGGTATTGGACTTCCAGGCTGAATCACCCCGATGATTTTCAACCCACCTTCCACCTCCGTCATACTCAGTGATGAATGGACGGAAAAAATAAAGGTGTACCCCAAGTCTTTTTGTGTTTGTTTTATTGTTTTAAAGACGTGCCACTTTCCCAAATTTTTTGTTGTGTCACTCCGAAAAATTCCAATCCCTCCACTTCGAAGGTACTGTGTCCCTCCACAGGCACTTTCCATACTTTTTTCCCATGAAAATGCCCAGTTGTTTAATGTGAAGGTCAAGCTAGGTGCTTCACTGAGTTGCTTTTTCTTAATTATTTTTTTTTTAACCTTAGTGAAAATGCAAACACTTGCCTTTGCCTTGTGTTTTCATTTGTTTCTGGCAGGGGGTTGTTGAAAATGGGGTGGAACTGCTGACCCATACGAGTAAGTGGCAAGGCACCAGAGGAATATTTGAGACTTGTATGCTAGCCTTGAAAGTGGGAGGCTAAAAAAGTTAAAATTTTCCCATGGGAGCCTTCCCCATTTTTAGAGTTTTATATCTGCCCCAAAGTCATCAGATCTTTCTCCTTCCTGTTAGCATTAACCACAAGGCATTCCCAGCTCTCATCAATGATTCCTTGGGCAACCTGACTTGAAAACAACAACAGGATTTTTTTCAATTAAAGATTTTTAATAATCAACTATTCAGCTCTACCAGACAGCAGCAACCTGTAAAACAGCTGGTGTAATCAGTAGAAGAAAATAAACTTGCAAAAAATAAAAGTTAGAGTCAAACATTAAGCAGTTTATAAATCTAGATATGTTTGGTAGAGGTGATGCTTGCTTGGAATAGATGACATGATCAAGCTACTTTTAACAGAGCCCATTTAACCTGATGATGATTGATGGACATCATTATACAAAATGTTCAGATGAAAACAGTTATTTTAAGACCTGTGTAATTCCTCCTGCAAAAGAAGATGTTATATCATCATCATCATCATCATCATCATCATCATCATTATTATTGTTATTGGATTAACTAACAATCCAATTTCCATCCTATTTATCAAATTAGAAGATACTAATGAAAATGATAAAGTCAGCCATTATCATCCAATCCTGCTCATGGTAGCTTATGAGTAACAATCCTACCATTTTACTACCCTAAGCAGCCCTGGATGGCTTGAGCTACCAAATTTTGTTAGCTTCTCATACAACACCTCAAGTCAATAGTCCCAATAACACCTTTCTAATTATTGATTCACTTTCCCAAAGTACTGTCTTGGATTTCTGTCAATAATGCTTGGAGTTCTTTCTCATTATCAAACTCAAAGATTTTTTGAATGTCCAATTTCAGTTCTTTCATTCCTCCACAGAGACATGCAACAACTACTTTTTTGGAACCANATCATCATCATCATCATCATCATCATCATCATCATTATTATTGTTATTGGATTAACTAACAATCCAATTTCCATCCTATTTATCAAATTAGAAGATACTAATGAAAATGATAAAGTCAGCCATTATCATCCAATCCTGCTCATGGTAGCTTATGAGTAACAATCCTACCATTTTACTACCCTAAGCAGCCCTGGATGGCTTGAGCTACCAAATTTTGTTAGCTTCTCATACAACACCTCAAGTCAATAGTCCCAATAACACCTTTCTAATTATTGATTCACTTTCCCAAAGTACTGTCTTGGATTTCTGTCAATAATGCTTGGAGTTCTTTCTCATTATCAAACTCAAAGATTTTTTGAATGTCCAATTTCAGTTCTTTCATTCCTCCACAGAGACATGCAACAACTACTTTTTTGGAACCACTTTTACATTATAACCTTCCTGTCTTTCACATATCTCAAAACATAATTGTTTGTATTTCTTAATCTTTTCTTCACATACAAGACATCTGTTCATTTCGTTTGGACATACCATATTGACTAGCAAAATTGTTTTCTTCTCTCCATCTTCTGAGGTAAGATCTGGCCTCTTTGTGGTGCAGTTCATTCTCTTTCAGTGTTCCCAATCCCAATACAGCTTCTTGCTTTCATTCTCTAACACTTAACCATTTTTCCATCTCTGGATGTACCACTTTGTTCCTTCTGGAAGTAATCGTTTCTCCATTGCCCATTTAACTGCCAAGACTTTGAGTGCATTGTTGTTTCAATTCACATATTCTGATCCTGCAAGCTTTTTACATCCAGACAGGTGATGCTGTATTGTCTCTCACTGTTCTCCACACAACCTACATTCATCGCTATCATCGAGTCCTTATCTTCTTCCACACTCTTGATTCCACCATTTGCTCCTGTAAAGTGAATAGTGATGCCATTTTTTCTTGGATCTGTATTGCACTTTAACCATGTGTAATCTTCCTTCTCGCATCTCAATGTAACCTCACTCTGCAGTGGTTTCTCTGCTGACCTTCTTTCATGGTTTCTTTTTTGTCCTGAATCTAACTGCTTCTTCAGCTTTTTCCATGCCTCCTTCCAATCATCAAATCTCTCTTTACAAATTATTACATGTCCTTTGTCAAATGTTATATCTACAGCCACACTTTTCACTGCTGCTTCTGCATCTCTCTTTAATAAGGAATGCTCTTTATTAATTTCATGTTTCCATGCTATGCTGATCCAATTGTCAGTCAATGTTGCCATATAACATGCTACTCTTGTTTTGGTCTCGTCATATACGTCTTTGAAACTTTTTAAGACCTCTTCCACCATCACAACTTTTTGTGTATAATCTCTCATCACTTGTTTGTCTTATATGGAAATCTTCTCTCAACAGAATACTTTTCACAATTTTATCTTGTTCTTCTATTTCTCCTTTTCCAAGATGAACTGCATTCATCACTTACCTTGCCACTGGTATTACATGGCAATTTATAGCTTTCATTAAGTTTTGATCATTTAGGTTAAGTCCTACCAGGTGGTCCATCCTTTTTTGGATTTCTTTCTTCACTCTCTCAGACCAATTCTTTCTTTTTCTGATCAAGTTTCTTCTCATCAATTATTAGGGTATGTACATCCATGTCCTTTTCTCTTGTTTTGTTTGCTATTGTTTTTATCCATTTCCTGTATGGGGTTGGTATTTCATCCTCCCATATACCAACCCATAATTCTTCAAACTTCTCCATTTCAGGTACCATGCCTTTTGTTGCCTGCCATTGGTATTACATGGCAATTTATAGCTTTCATCAAGTTTTGATCATTTAGGTTATACCATGCTTTCTCTCTTGTATCTTTCTGTAAAACATACCTTGATCCTCTTGAAACATTCTGTTGTTATGTATCTTTGCATCTCTATTCTTAACATGTTTTATAGCTTTGTGCATCAGTATCTTAATTCATCCAGCATACTTTCTTTCAACACTCTTCATTCTTCTTGTTTTTGAAGTTGTAGTTTAGATCTTTCTCCCAGTTTCTGCAGTATTTTCTTTTACTTTCTGGTTGATTTCCTTTTAGTCTTCGTCCTATGTATTTCATTGGATGTCCATGCTAAAACCTGCCTTTTTCCTCTTTTCATTTCTTTTTATTCAGCATCTCTCTTCCAATGCCCTTGCCATTGCAAAGACTGTATCTATCACTTTGCAGATATCAACATTGTTGGTGAGATGTTTTTCTAACACGTTGTTTGCAGTGTCAATTTCTTGGAAGCCCTTTTTCAACTTTACTACTCTTTCTCTGTTTGAAATACTCTCTTTCATTGTTGGCATCATTGAGGCTAGTACATCTTCAAATCTCATTCTCAAAATCATAGTCTCTTCTTCTTCATTATTTTCATTTTCGTTTTCCAAACTCTAACCATTTTGACTGAATTCATTGTTGTTTTCTTCTTGCTCAGCATTCTGAATCGTGTTGTCATTCCCTTCGTTCCTATCTTGTTCAACATTTCTCTGGTTGATATCTTGCAGCTCCACATTTTCTCCATTTCTGACCTCTATGAGATTCAGTAGAGATTTGTCTTTCCAAAATCTACCTCCATTGCCCCTCAATGTTTGGCACTCCTCTGATTATCACCATATATTTCATCCCATGCTTCCTTCATTCTTTTCATGAATCCTCCTCCTTTCTTTCTTTAAGATTCTTCTATTCTCAATAGATTTACTTTCATCTCATTTGTCCATTTTCTGGAAAGTGCATTTGGAGGGTGAGGAAATTGAAGTTGTCCAGAAGTTTTGCTACCTTGGTGACACCCTTGGAGCCAAGGGAGGAGCTGGTGCAGGTGTTAACACTGGATGGAGTAAGTTCAGGGAGCTGATGCCATTGTTAACCAGCAGAGCTCTGCCATTACCTACCAAAGGTAGAGTCTACCAGGCATGTGTATGTTGCACAATAATGTATGGCAGTGAAACTTGCCCAGTGAAAGCTGAAGATGTCAGCTGCATGGAACGGAATGACATGAGAATGATAAGATGGATGTGTAACGTAAGTCTGAAGGACAGGCTCACTTTTAATGAACTCAGAAGGAGATTGAATCTGGACAGTATTGGCAGCTGTATGCAGAACAAGAGGCTTTGTTGGTTTTGGTCATGTGGAGAGAATTGACAAGAATACTTGGGCAAGTAGATGCAAGATAATCAAGGTGACAGGAACCACTAACAGAGGAGGCCTGAAGAAAACATGGGAGGAAGTGATAAGGATGGATCTCAAACAAAAAGGTGTCAGCATAGACCTGGTGAAGGATAGGATAACTTGGAAGTTGATTTCAAGAAAGCTTCCAACACATGCTAGTGTGTGAAAAGGACATTAAACCAATGATGATGATGATGATGAAGTCATCATCATATTTGTCATGAAATGTTTATGACATCATGAAATTATATGACATCATGAATTGTTTATGACATCATGAAATGTTTATGACTTTTGCAGTGTCAAATTGACAGTGCTTTTCAAAGAATATGAGCAGTGCCTGTGAGGACAATTTTCTGGAGTTCTTGTACTGTATGCTTTCCAGTTATTTTCTCTATATGTTTTTTAGTCCCTTTCTTAATCATCCCTAGTGCCCCAACCATTGACCAGAACAGTTCTAGCTTTGATGTTCCACATTTTTTGAATTTTTATTTCTAGGTCTTTATACTTGCTTAACTTTTCGAATTCTTTAACTAAAATGTTTTTATCAATTGGGACACATGTCAATTAATGTACACATTTTGTTTTTCCTATCTTTAATTATGATGTCAGGATGGTTGGCTTGAATTGTCCAGTTAGTGTTGATCAGAAAGTCCCACAGAATAGTGGCATTTTCTCCTTCCATGACTGGTAGTGGATGGTATTCATACCAGTTGGGGTTGGTTTCAATACTAATGTGTTTGCATATACCCCAGTGAAGATACTGCCTAACACTGCCGTGGCATTTGACATATTCATTTGGAGCAAGTACAGGATAACCAGACACAAGGTGGTCTATTGTTTCTGTATGCTGGTCACAGAACCAGCACTTAGGGTCAGCTCCTTTCTTCAGTATGTTTGCTTGGTAATTTCAGGTAAATAAGCTTTGGTCCTGTGCTGTGACGATGAAGCCTTCTGTCTCTGCCTTAAGTCCTGCACTCCTCAGCCACTGATGGGTTGCATATTGATCTACATCAGCGTCTTGGCTTCGGCTTTCCTTTCACTTTAACTTTCCTTGCAGTTTTTGTGGCTTCATGTTCATCTTCATCTTCTTTGGTTATTTCTACACCAAATTCATTTTCAAATTTTTGGGATTCTTTGTAAACCGAGTGCAGTTCTTTACTCCTTTCATGCCTGCTTCCTAGATTTAACATCCAATCATCTTTTGATTCAAGATATTGTTTCATTCCAATTGTTGTGGTTTTATAAGACATTTCAAGTTGTATCAGTCCATGTCCCCCTTTGCATCTAGGCAAATAGAGATGATCAACATCTGCTTTGGGGTGGAGCATACCATTTGACGTGAATAGTTTTCTAGTTTTACAGTCCATACATTTAATGTCAGGAGGGTTCCAGTTTATTATGTTGTAGCTGTATTGTACAACTGGTACAGCAAGGGTGTTTATTGCCTCAATTCTGTTTTTTGAGTTAAGCTCAGTTTTAAGCACTAACCTAACTCTTCAGTAGTATTCCTTATGGATTTTCTCCTTCATTTCAGCATGGTTAACCCCATCACCATCATTAACTCCTAAATATTTGTAGATTTCCTCAGGATCCAGTTCACTAATTTTCATGTCTGGGACAAGATCTATGGATGAGGTTTTTTGCCAGTCTTCCTCATGAGAAGGTAGGTTTAGCACACTTATCGAGGCTGAATTCCATACAAATGTCATTACTGAACTGCCTTACAGTAATTAGCAATCCTTCTAGTTGTTGATCACTTTTTGCAAAAAGTTTCAAGTCATCCATATAGAAGAGGTGGTTAATCTGCTTGTCATAGATCATGTAACCACAGTTGGCATTATTAAGTTCACTGGATAAGGGGA
>RDPX01000440.1:188249-234526 GCA_003991215.1 Morbakka virulenta | reverse complement strand
GTACTTGTGATTGTGAGCTTATTTGGCATTCAAAACTGGATCATCTTTTGCAGCTTGTACTTGGGACCTTCAAAACCAAATTTCCCTTGCATTGCTTTGTGAGTTGTTGCTTTCCTATTCTTGCCATTTGCATCACCCTTCACAACAGTTGCATCTCTTGTCATTATTTTGACCACAGTATCCTGTAGAAGATGACAGGAGTCATCCATATCTTCTCTACTAGATGCTAATGTCAGAGCATATATTTGAACAATTGTTTTATTCCATGACTTACCATTGATTCTTGCAATTATTTTTTTATCATTGACCAGATTATTTACTATAACATCCTTAGTGGGTCATTTCCCAAAGGTGGCAGCACACCAAATTTAACTCCATTCTCATGTATAGATTATATCATATGATGTCCATGGTCACTTTGTTTCTGGTATCCAAGTTATACTGGTGTTGTGCCATTTCATTTCATCATTGACTACTTTTAGTTTCCCAAGCTGTTCAGGTGATCTAGTGTTCCTTGTGTCAATGTCAAAGAATAGTCTTAAATTCACCAGGCCATTGATGATGGGACTTCCTGATGGCTTTGATCCAGCATCATCATAAGCAACATTCCTTGGAGATACTAATCACAAACATGTTGACTTGTTTTTCTATTCCCCAGTAGCTTTTGTGATGCTGCCTAATTTGGATGACCAACTTCTCAATATTGATAGTTTTGAACTCTTTACTTTGCAGTTTTTATTGACAGATTTTCTGGAGAAAGATGTGTGATGATGGTATAGCCTCTAATGTTCTTTTCAACATTGCAGTCTAAGACCCAATATCAGGGTTGTTGACCTGCCTCTTGTTATTCTGTGACCACTGTTCACAGAACAGTTTACCTCTTCCACCAATCACAGATACTACTTTGCTGGTGACTGCTGAACATTGTGGCTCATATAATATACATGATAATTAGAGAGATGTGCAGATTTGAAATCAGAGTTTTCCTTCTCCTATGTGAACTGCCAACCCAGGATAATAAGCTCCACCTACCCAATGCTAACAGTAAGTATACCTTGCCCAAGGGTGGCCTGGAAGTAGTTGTGGTAGAGAGTAATTTTATTTGCCCTCACCAAAATTCCACTCTCATTTTAAGATCATATCTAGGACATAGATATCTTTTTTTATTTATGCAAAAATGTAGGCATCTAAATTCTGATCATTTGAATTTTTTTTACATTAGTTTTAAAAATTGGTCAGACAAAAAATGTTCAACCAAAAGCTGTTGAAACTGCATAAGAATTGATTTCTAAATGGCTGTGGTGTTTTTCTGTTCACCACATGCTCACAACAGTACCATTTTCTTGTTGAATCAATTTGTGCTGTCTAAACCTGCTTATTGATATTGTTTTATTTAAGTTATTAGTCCATTCAAATTTAATTTTTACTGCTTAAACACAGTCTTTAAAAACTGATGACTAATATGGGTTTGACTGATTGATCATGATTTTGTACTAGTTCCTGATACCATGGAAAATGTCATTGACTAATGCTTTTTATAACAACAAGGAGTAGTCTGTGAGAAATTTATCCCCTTTCTGAAGAATTAAGTTTCCAGACCAGGGTACAGTAGTCTTGGCATCATAATTGTTTTCCATTGCTTCTGTAATCATCACTAGCTCCTGTGATGTGCCCACAATCAACATCTCAGTGGGATCTTCATATTCAGATTGTATTTGCACGATACAAAGGTTGGGTTGTAATACAAAGTAATAGGGGAGGGTGAGGTGTTTATAAAGAATCTGACTTTCTTATCACTCAGTTTCTATTTAGTGGCAGTGGCTGTATTTTTTTCATTAAATAGATCAGAAATAGAAAAGAAAAATGGGACAATTAAGATACATGTTAAGGTTACAAATAACAGGTAGCCTTAGGCTCATTAGACAAGAAACTTGGTCTTCATGGAAACCTGTAATAAAGGAGAGGAGCTTCAATACATCAGGTACTATGTCAATAATCTTTATTAAATCATATTTGTACTTGTAGTTATTTAGGAAATAATGAAGTATAATTACTTAGTAATATACCTCACTTATTCTTTTGATTTTTTAGTTGTTCACAAGTAATAAAAGTGCTTGACAATTTCTGTTGCAGTAATTTTTGTTGCAGTAAAGTTCTGAATAGAAACAATTCCAATAAACATTTAAATGTTACATTATATTTGTACTTGTAGCCATTTAAAAATTAATTTGATATACTACTTAATAATATATCTTCTTTATTCTTTAGTTGTTCACATGTGGTAGAAGTGCTTCTGGTCTATAAGACAATAACAAAATGGATGTGTTCTTATTTAGCATAATAGCTAAAACCTATAACTAGCTATCCCACCTGCTCTTTAGCTTCTAAATATAAGAACAGCTTCATAATGTGATATCATTATTAAAGTTTTTTTAGATAATTTTTTGGTAGCAGATTTGAATAACTCCCCAGCTCCAAGATGAAATCATGTAACCATATACCACTCCCACCCTCTACCCAGAAAAAAGAAACACAAAATTTTAAAAAATCCTAACTGAATGTTTGGATTTTTTATAGTTTTGGTAAAGAGTGGACAAAGAAAGGTGTTTTGAGGAAGCAGACTTGGTGGTGGAACAACAAGGTAGGTGGTTGGATGGAGGAGAAAAGGAGGGTATGGAAAGCTTGGAAGAATGGTGGTAGAAAGGAAGATTACCTCAAAACTAAAAGATGACACACAGTGTCATGTATTTTGCTAAGAGTAATGCACAGGAAACCACTTTTTCTGGTGCTGATAACATGTATCCTGTTGCTAAGCAAATGTGTGCCGATGTAGTAGAATGATCAGTGTAATGTTGATGACAATGGGAACATGGCTGTTAAGGATGATGCAAAGACAAAGGCCTGGAAACAGCATTATAAGTATTTGAAGCTACTGTTGGCATCCACCAGGGCTTTGTACTTAACCCACTACTGTTCACCATCATTCTGGAAACATTGTCATGTGAGTTCAGGACAGGGTGCCCTTGGGAGTTGCTGTGTGCTGATGACCTGGCCATCATTGCCATATCATTGGAAGGTTTACTGGATAAACTGAACCAATGGAAACTGGGACTTAAAGAGAAAGGTCTTAAGGTCAACATGGTGAAGAGTAAGGTTATGATCTCTGGGGTTGACTTAAACAGCTTGAGAAATTCTGATAAGTTTCCATGTGGTGCATGTAAGAAGGGTGTTGGGTAAAATTCTAGAGGGTGCTAATCTTGGATTCACAAGCTTTGCTCTGGAATCAGAGGTAGACTTTGTGACGATCCTGCTTTCAGGTGCCACTAGTGTAATGGTATAGCTCACACTATTGGTACCAGACCCTTGTTAGGAGACGATACACTTGGTGTGATGGATCAGTTTGTGTACCTGATTGAATCTGCCTAGGTGGAGGTTGTGAGTTGGCAACCTTTATCAGGGAAAAGTTCTTGGAGTTGCTAACTTTGTTGACCTGCAAGGCTATGCCTCACCACACTAATGGCTGAGTTCTTGTGTTCGAGGTACGTTGCTGTATTGTTTGGAATGTTGGGCTCTCAGTTGGGAAGATCTGCAGTGCCTCTTCAGAAATAAGCGTGCTATGTTGTTATGGATGTGCAATGTGAACAGAGGTGAAAAGGTCAACACAACAACCTTCCGGGAAATGACTGGTCTGAAGCGCTTGGAGACTGTTTTGCAGAGCAACCATCTGCACTGGTATGACCATGTGCAACGTAGCCAAGCCTGGATTAACAGTCCACACATTTGAATGTGAATAGTCAGAACCTCTGCGGACGTCCAAAGAAATGCTGGATGGATGCAATTCAAACGGACCTGAAGGGATGGAGCATCTCTGAGGAAGCCACATTTGATCACCCTCGATGGCAAAATTTAGTGATGACTGCCAGTCACACACACACACACACACACACACACACACACACACACACACACACACACACACAAAATTATGTGTTACACGACCTAAAAGGCAAGTGAGTGAGTGAATGAGTGTGTGAGTGAGTGATACAGATCTGATCGATGTATTGGCTACTGGCTGGAGGAAAAAGAACATTAGCTAGAGTGTAATATTACTTACAATGANCTGGCCATCATTGCCATATCATTGGAAGGTTTACTGGATAAACTGAACCAATGGAAACTGGGACTTAAAGAGAAAGGTCTTAAGGTCAACATGGTGAAGAGTAAGGTTATGATCTCTGGGGTTGACTTAAACAGCTTGAGAAATTCTGATAAGTTTCCATGTGGTGCATGTAAGAAGGGTGTTGGGTAAAATTCTAGAGGGTGCTAATCTTGGATTCACAAGCTTTGCTCTGGAATCAGAGGTAGACTTTGTGACGATCCTGCTTTCAGGTGCCACTAGTGTAATGGTATAGCTCACACTATTGGTACCAGACCCTTGTTAGGAGACGATACACTTGGTGTGATGGATCAGTTTGTGCACCTGATTGAATCTGCCTAGGTGGAGGTTGTGAGTTGGCAACCTTTATCAGGGAAAAGTTCTTGGAGTTGCTAACTTTGTTGACCTGCAAGGCTATGCCTCACCACACTAATGGCTGAGTTCTTGTGTTCGAGGTACGTTGCTGTATTGTTTGGAATGTTGGGCTCTCAGTTGGGAAGATCTGCAGTGCCTCTTCAGAAATAAGCGTGCTATGTTGTTATGGATGTGCAATGTGAACAGAGGTGAAAAGGTCAACACAACAACCTTCCGGGAAATGACTGGTCTGAAGGGCTTGGAGACTGTTTTGCAGAGCAACCATCTGCACTGGTAGGACCTTGTGCAACGTAGCCAAGCCTGGATTAACAGTCCACACATTTGAATGTGAATAGTCAGAACCTCTGCGGACGCCCAAAGAAATGCTGGATGGATGCAATTCAAACGGACCTGAAGGGATGGAGCATCTCTGAGGAAGCCACATTTGATCACCCTCGATGGCAAAATTTAGTGATGACTGCCAGTCACACACACACACACACACACACAAAATTATGTGTTACACGACTTAAAAGGATAGTGAGTGAGTGAGTGAGTGAGTGAGTGAGTGATACAGATCTGATCGATGTATTGGCTACTGGCTGGAGGAAACAGAACATTAGCTGTAGTGTCATATTACTTACACTGAACGACGGAGAAGGTAAATAAACATGGTTCTGCTAGTAATGATGAACACTACATCACTTATTTTCTCAAACAAAACAAACATGAATGGCTGAATACATGAGAACCTTGCAAGACATTAAATGTTTACCAGAGTAAAAATGTATTGTCCCGTTTTTATGTTAGCTATTGGTCATTTAACCATCCTGTCAAGACACTTTGCCTTCTGTGTCTGCTTCCATCTTCTCCTTCTCTTTGCCGTTCAGTCATATCCTCTCCATATGGCATGATACAGTCCGAACCAGCACTATCAAAATCGATAAGGTCCAATGCATCTGTAGATTTGGTTTCAGCATCATTAATGGGTCCAGCATCTGCCAACTAATCGATCATAGAAGGTATGTATGTCTGTGCTGTGGGTGTGGCAGGCTTGACTGATGTTTTGTGATAGTACAGGAGGTTGTTTAAATTTCTTAAGATGAATGTTATTTCTAACAATTACTTCGTTATCTTTGGTTAAATTTTTGCACCATTGGTATACTTTGATTACTGTCTATGGCATAACTTTGTAGAATGTTTGGTTTTATTAGTGCACCTTAAGTTCTTCAGATTAAGTATGTCACCAACATTAAATGGTTCTTGGGGATTTGTATGCTTTTTGTGGTCATACTGCAGTTTCATTTTATTCTGGTTGTTAGTATGCAATGTTTTCTGGTTTCCATATGTCATTTCGTGATTAATGTGAAAGAGGAGGTTGGCTACCTGTAGCGATGGAATATTTTCTGGTTTCCATATGTCGTTTTGTGATTTATGCTGGTATAGGAGGTTGGCTACCTGTATTGATGCAATTTTTCTGCTTTCCATTTGTCGTTTTGTGATCTATGCTGGTATAGGAGGTTAGCTACCTGTAGTGATGCAATGTTTTCTGCTTTCCATATGTCGTTTCGCCGGAATTTTCTTGCGCGAACACAGGGCGAATGATGATATAAGAAGATTTTTGAAGGTACGAAAAATAACAGAGAAAGCAAGAGAAGCAAGGTTAAGATGGCATGGACATGTAATGAGGAGAGAAAATGACAATATTTTGAAGGCACAATGGCAGGTACCAGTGACAGGAAGTAGGAGTAGAGAACGACAAAAGCTTAGACTGAGGGACGTCATAGAATGAGACATGAAAGACATGTGAGCGAGAGAAGGAGTGTGGGAAGACTGAGCCAAGTGGAGAAAAAGATGTCGAGCGGTGGACCTGACAGACGTCGAATGAAGGCCGAAGAAAAAGAAGAAGAAGAAGAAGAAGAAGAAGAAGAAGAAGAAGAAGAAGGTGGCGATGACTTCGTCGCGAATATCTTCATTTGTACTTTGTCCGTACTCATAATTCACTGACAGTTTGTGTAATCACGTGGTGAACTGTTCAACATTTTCATGGCTTACTTACCTTGCGCTGCAAAAATCTGATCTTTCATACTGTATGTTTTTCTGTACCTTGAAGTATTCATTTAAAACCACAATAGCGTCTTTATAAAACTCTCATTTGATGTAGAATTTTTAATATTTCTTGATTGGGCTAACCTCTAAAATGTAACAATAATGCTCTTTTCCTGGCATCATCAGCTATTCCAGAAGCGATAATAAAATAACTAAAAGATTTTATTCTAGGTTGTTGTGTTCGAGCCGCCAACGAAATCAAATAGTGAGACGGTGGATATCTAAAGTGACACTGTTTGCAGTGTTTTCGTCCTCTTGCCTCACGTAGAATCAGTGATATAATAAAGTTATGTTACCTCAGTTTTTCCTTTAGCTCGTCGTCAAGGGTTGTGAAGAGATGTCTGTTTTATGCAGATATAGAGGCTAATATACTAATACCAATATACAGGTCTGACCCCAATACTGGCTAAAAGAGGCGGAGAACTAACTGCTGTGTCATGTAACTTGGAATAACAAAGTATGTAAACAAATTTGGCGCTGCTAGCGACAGTGGACACAGCGGGGCATGAAAGAAATCACAGAAGTTTGCAATAACATATATAAATCAGGTGAAATTCCTATTGCCCTCATTTAAGCCATTTTAATGCCTCCTCCTGTTAGACCAGGAAATATAAAATGTTCTTTACACTGCACTACAAATGTTGTGAGTCATATCACAAGACCACATTTTGTATTGTAATACTCCTGAAATACCATTTTCACATAGAAATCACTCACTGTGAGACGCAGTGAAATGCAGAAAAACTCATCTGCTTTGTGAGTTATTCAGAAACCATTAATTAAGGCCATTATACCAACTTTTTCCAGATTTTCGAGGCACTAGATATAGATGCTAACGACTAGGTGAAGGTAACAGGTCTGGTGTTCAGAAGAAAAAAAAGGTTTTTATGCAAGTCATATAGGTGATCATATAACAATCATACAAGAGAAAATTCTAGCGGCTACTAATTTGATATAATTAAGAAAGATAAAGAAAGAACCCCAAATGATATTGCAGCAAATGTAGGTTAGCACAAAGAGAAGAATTATGAAAATGCCTGAAAATATCTTTAAAGTTACCACATAATTTTTACGTTTTTGTGATCCGTGAAAATTTACATACGAATAGCTATTGCATTAGGCACGATGCCTGCCAGAAATATGCCTTGGCACATAAGGTAAATAGTCAATTGTAGTCACATTACACGAATCCGTCCCATCTTTTATAATATTGTTCAATTTTCAGGTTAAAATAGTTAACATTTCCCATGCAGACTGTCTGAAAATATCCCATTGTTAATTGCGTTTACATTGCAGTGAAGGTTTACAAATAAGTTTGATTTGACATTTATTGTACTCTTCATTTATCTCTTGTTAATTTTTACAAATCAGGACGAAATAATTCCAAGGTTATAGAGAGCCTTTCAAATTATTGGTCATCACTGAAGTGGTTCAGTATACCAGCCAGTGTAGGCTTTGCCTATATTTGTTATCTGCAATTTAGACACACTCAAAAGAGAGAGAGAGTAATTATAGCTACTGGAAAACCGGAAGATTTGCTTTTTCCTGATTGGCAGGTAAGCAGGTGAACGTGATGAATTTTTATCTTTATTTTCTTTTGTATACCTGTGCATACATTTGGTTGGTGGGTTGTTTTGTGTGTTTAAGTGGTGGGTGGCGCTGGAGAGAGACAGTGAGAGGGAGAAGCAAAAAGAGTCAGAGAGAGAGAGAGAGAGAGAGAGAGAGACAGACAGAGAGAGAGAGAGAGAGAGAGAGAGGGAGAGAGAGAGAGAGAAATACTATTACTTGATTATATGCACCGACCATGTTTCGAACCAGTGCCTATGGGTGCCATCACCACATGCTCCACTAAGTTATTGGCACGATGTTCATAACCAAATCATTTTTACAATCATACCATTCATTAGTGCAGATTAGGATGAGATGGCCAACAATTGGAAGCAGGGGAAAGGACGGCACACTGATGTGAAAGTGAAAGATATTATTTAAACCCAACTCTTCAACAATTTTTAATTCTCGTCTTTTGTATTGTTTTCACATTAAAATGTTTATCTTGTGCCCTGTTCATTCTGACATCACGTAAATAGTTTGATTCGTAATTAATGATATGCCATTGCACCAAGCCCTAAATAGTTATAGTTACCCATTGCAGAACATAGAATAAGTTACATTCCTTGTAAAGCCTATTTGTAATTTCTTTTCCATTTCTTTCGAGGTTGACATTATCAAGAAATTTCCAACACGATTTTTATCCCGGCTGTGGGGAAATGTTTGCAATATTCAGATACCAGAATTCATTAGGTCACCGGTTCTAAGTTTGTATGTGAAGATGTTTAATTGTCATATTGAGGATGCTTTGATTGAGGATCTTAACCAATATGGGACCTTCCACGATTTTTTTACGAGAAGATTAAAGCCAGCTGCAAGAAATATAGATGAAAGAAATTCCCTGGTAATAATTGTTAAAAGTTTTTAATTTGCAATTTTTGTAAAGGCTTTAATTTACTAAGCTATAATTTTCAGCTTGTTGATAAAATAGGTATTTACACTCTCAATGAAATTTACTGCTATTTGAAAAGAATTAATTTTTAGCCATCGCGATAGTTATAATGACATTAATAATTGAGTTGTATCATTTGCAGTTTATGCTAAGAATGTGTGGAGTGTAATAAAAAAGAGAAGACAAGAGGGGCAAGACGGGGATATTTTGCCCACGTGGAAAGGAGAGTGGATGATGAACCAATAAAGAAAGCAATGCTGATGCCAGTTGGAAAAAAAGAGTGTGGAGAAACAGAAAATGAGGCGGAGGACCTCCCGGAGATGCAATGGATAGGAGTAGATGGAAAAGGATGATTCAAGTGGCTGATTCAACTATTCTTTAGCAATAAATGTCGTACGAAGAAGAAGATTTGCAGTTTCGTGCACCGTTTGTTGTAGATGGCTATATTCATTTGTTGTTGTTTTTATTTTGGGGGTTATTTAATTAGTTCTGATTATTTTATCATGATGTGCACTTGAATATATCGTGTCACAATTATTGTGTGGCTAAAGAACCTGTAAAGCATTTAAAACAGTTGAGTTTTGTAAAGATCAAATACGTCACTGACAACTAGCTCGAGAATGATAGATAAACTGAAGTAACGGTAAAGTAAGTTAATTAATGTTGACAATATTTTCATAAGTGAGTGCTCATTCGCACAGGTTTAGAGAAACATGAAGAATAGGTGAGCAGTACCTTGTGACTCCAAGCAAGGGTTGTGTAGATATGTGTACCCTCGGTATACGTTATTTCTTGAGGTAAATCAATTCTATTTTATGCCAGAAGAGGTTTTATCACTTAAAAAATTATGTGGTGAGACGGCGTTTTGAACTTAATTAGATCAAGTACCCACAGATTCATTTTTTACCTTCTTGCTGCGAAATTCCATGAGATCTTCGGTCTATCCAGAAGTACGGAATATTCATCCTTTATTATTCGTTTTTGGCAAACGACCAAGACGTTTACCTATGGAAGTGATAAAAAAATTGCTTCTTGAAGGTTTCAAACTTATTAATTTTTTTACTGACGGCTTTACTGCTCAATATAGCCACCGCCCTTTGGGCTGTCGAATTTGCCAATTTTAAACACCCAGGAATCGATGGCGCATGCCCTTGTATAGTTTTTATTAACAAACACTAGAGCCAAAATGAACTAATTCATCTTCCTTTGTCACTGACCGTTACCTTTCGTTTCTAGTAGTTCAGAAGGCTGCATTGCATCTAAAGTTTGCTATCATATTTAATACCTGCTTTGAGGTGAACCAGGCCCATTAACCATTTAAAATTGCTCTTTCTTTACCTTTTGACTTCCAGGCACCTATCTCCCTGGCTTTTAACATGAGTTAATTAAAGTTGGGCTTAAAATACATCTTTGCATTACAACACAACTATTAGAAAACCATTTAAAGGAGCGTTGGGTTTTCTTGTAACTTATTTTTCACTTTCCAAGCACCTTATTTTAGTCTTCTTCTTCGTTGTCGTCCACACCACCTAGCAACAGTATTAGGTCTTATCCAACCTAACGTTAATACTAGATGGCATATAAGTTTTATTTTCACAGCCCACTCTGTTCTTGGCTTCCTTTCAGATGCAGCTATTACAACCTCTTCACACGAGAGAGATATGCAACGTTCTATTCTACTCAGCAAGTCTACCCCTTAAACCACAAAATTTTTGTTTGCTGCCTATTTAATAGTACGTTTTCATCGCCCAAGCAGTTTTTATCATGGCATTGCCAAGGAAAATACGGTACACCACTACACAACAATCAGCAATTTGACTGTATACTGAAAACAGTTCGATTTAACCATTGCTTTCCACCACTGACCTACAATTGACCACCTGCCTTTCATGGTCAGTAAAGGATGTGCCCTTGAGTCTAGGTTAATGGAGAGCTGTGCATGTCTGTATGGATTATAACGTTCTGTTTTATGCTAAAGCAAGCAAACCTTGATGTAGTAATGTAATTATTTGAATTGTATTTTACATTTCTCTGTCTTAAATACTGTCTTTAAGTTCGAAAAGTTTTGAACCAGTTGATTCCAGGACTTAAAGGTGCCTGTGAGCATTTATGCGTATGGGTATGTAAGATCGAATAAGCCCCAAATCGTAATTTTTTATTAACCTCATGTTTGCTAAACAACTAATTAGTCATTGGATTATGATATGCCTGCTTCTCAAGGAACCGTCTTGAAGAACTTGAAGTTTTTACTTTATGCACATATGTTGCCCCACTTCTTGCAGCATATGTTGAATTGTGAAGGCTTTGGATTGAAAGTTACAAAAATGAAAAGAAGAATATTATTTTATCATTGACATTAGAGATAGTGGTTAGGACTTTCTTTATTTTGCTTAAGGCTTGTTATAAACGGGGAAAACGTGGGTACTCTGGTAACTACATTCCTTGCTTTTCTATTAAGGTTAGTCCAGTAGATGGCACGGTTCTTCACTTTGGGAAGTTGGACATAACGTGCATGAAACTGGAACAAGTAAAAGGGGTAACATATCCCTTGGACTTATTCATCGGTCCAAAGCATTCGTTTGCTAAAAACATAACAGTGGATACGTCTGCAAGTATGGTAACAGATGAAGGTATTATTGAAACTGGTAACAATGGAGATGGTTTAGATGTGTATTTTTGTAATATTTACCTTGCTCCTGGAGATTATCATTGGTTTCATTCGCCTGCAGACTGGAAAATTCTTGACAGACGCCATATCCCAGGTATCGACAGGCTATCAACCTTGTTATTTCCTTTATTTTTAACCGTTAGTTTCTATTATTATTGAATTAACTGAAGGATAGAAGTTGTGGAGTAATGAAAGGTCCATGTTGATCCCGAAGATAGTAACATTGATTTGCTATTTTTTAGATATTTTGTTAGCATTAACTTACTTGTTAAAACGATTTTTAATTTTTACCTGGATGATGTGGGAATCTTTTTCCTTCGGTTGATTTTTTAGGCAGATTTTAGTTGGCTTTTATCCCAATAAAATCATTGTTGGGATATTTATGTATTTTAGACCTTTTCAGAACATAACATTTCATTGTTTGTATCCATTGCGTCATAGCATTGTTCGATCATTGTAACAATATAACACATCTTTACTTGAATATAGTTTTACTCCAATCCGGAGATTCTTGACACCACATGCCTTGTCTAAAATTTCATATAACCCCCAAAAAGTTTGACAGTGAAAAAAGAAAGCTGTGTTTTTGAATTATATGAAACCTTCTCTCATTTCTTCCTGTTTTTCGTGTTGCCTGTTGTATATTTTTGGTATAAAGGTGAATGTAAACCCTACGACATGGCCAAATATAACAATAGTCCTTCTTTCGCTGCTGTTATCCGTGTAGTAATCTACACAGATCACAGGAGTGCATTGGAAGCTTACATCAGAAGAAGACGTGTGTCTGACTCTATTCAACCTGGTAGGGAGTACCTACACCCGGTAATGACACATTCGCTTTCTGTTATAACAATAGTCCTTCTTTTGCTGCTGTTATCTCTGTAGTTTCTTTGATGATAATGTTCACATTTTTAGCTATTCTGTTTTGATCTATAATTAATGCTGCCGTTTTCTTTTATTACAGGCATTCTTTTATCAGTTTCGCCATTTTCAATGAAATCAATACGTGGTGTCTTTAATTTAAATGAGAGAGTTTTATTGAGTGGGAAATGGAAACATGGATCAATGCTAATGGCAGCCATTGGTGCTTATAATGTTGGATCGATACACCTTAACTTCAGTGCAGAAAAGGTTTGTGTTGAAGATATAACTATTGCGATAGAACTAATACTCTTATAAAGTTGTCAGTATATGCTTAGGACCCCCAAACCTGTTTAAATCACGCTGTTTACTTAAGGTTTAAGTTTATTCTTGTTTTGAATTATTTGGTTTCTATTGTTGCTCTAATGACCTTGGAACCAAGCTGGAGAGTATTTAACAGACCCAAGAGGGAGTCTTCACATTCTATACTAGATCTTGTGAATTACGAATTACTCACACAAGGGCACAATAGTAATGAAGAATGTATTTGGTTTATTGGAGAATCGATGCGTTAAAGGCTAGAAGTGTCTCTTTCGAACAGAAATGGCAAGCAATATCGTCATTGTATTTGTTCCCCATTCGTATGCTTTGTAAATCTGAGTAGTGAAGCTGTTTACACATATGTTAACCAGATAATGAAACCACCAATTTTAATGCAGTAGCCAATTATGAGCTCTGGAATGTACATATTTTGTGATCATATGGAATCATTTTTTTTCCGAAAAAGATGTGATTTGCCGTAGTTTAAGATGTCTCCTCTTTCGTATTCTCCCACTAGCCGCTTTCGTCATTAATGAAAATTCGAACCAAATACTTGTAATTGATTTTAGAAGTTTACCTCCTATTTTTATTTGTTTTGTATTAATGTAAAGAAATCTGTCGAAGCATCTATACTGACAGGACAACTACCTACTGACAATTTACGTGAATAGGAGGGGACCCACTTGGATGTAGTTCTCTGTGCCTTTAGGTGCTATGTAGTAAGAATAATGGTACAGGGTTTGGCACCGCTGAGCCCATCATAAGCAAATTTAACTGAAGGTCTTTCTATTATATTGGTTTTATTATTATTTGTTGTTTATTTTATCGTAAGTATTTACTTTTATTTCTTTAGATTATAGAATGTCTTTTTGAGTCATGAAGGCAACTAAAATCTTACTTAATGAATGAATCACCCTACCTTAGTGCTATCGCGTGCATGTCAGGGCTTGCACCAATTTAACGCCAGAAATTGATAGTCACAAGATTACCCATAATTTTTCTTTAGGGCGCTAAGCATTTGAAAATAGAATTGTATGTTTCCAATATTATGTTTTATGTAAGAGTCATTTTTAAGATTTTAATAGCTATGCTTCTTTATTCAATTGTCAGGGATTTGAAACGAATTCCACGTTTGCAAAAGTCGATTATTCTGATCGGCTGTATGGTGGTGGCATTGATATACAGAGAGGAGACAGCATTGGATACTTTAGTCTTGGCTCATCCATCGTTTTGGTATTTACAGCTCCGAAGCAGTTTAAGTTTCATATCCAGCATGGACAGACACTAAAACTTGGGGAACCACTTGGGACAGTTCTTGAAACTTCAAACGAACAAGGTGGTTAATATCCCCTGGTTTAAGGTGAGAACATTGTAATTGGTAGGAGCCACTAATTATTATATATCCATTCCATGTCTTGTTCTTCTTTATTATTAGGAATGAAACACCAGTTGTTTTATTCGGACGATATGAAACACTTTGGCTGTTACATACCGATATACATCACAATCTTGTTATCCATCTGCTTTTTACTTTTATACCTTATTCTAAAAATTTATTTGCAATTACATAGGTTTATTGTAAGATAAAGTGAAACCTTGGACTACGATAATGTACGAAATCTAATAAAAAAAGGTTTTCTATTCTGGCTTCAGAATTTTAAGTGATGACTATGCCTTCTTGTTTATCATATTATGTCATACGCGGGGAAATCAAACCACGTAAAGGACACCTTTTCGAGACCCACTTGGATATATAAAGATTAGTCAGTTAATTACTTATTTAGTTAATTATTTGGTTATTTAATTAGTTTGTTAATTAGTTGGTTGGTTAGTTAGTTAATTAGTTAATTAATTAGTTGGTTGCTTGCTTAGTTAATTAGTTAATTAATTAGTTGGTTAGTTAATTAGTTGGTTGGTTGGTTAGTAAGCTAGTCAGTCAGTCAGTTAGGTAGGTAGGTAGGTAGGTAGGTAGGNTGTCATACGCGGGGAAATCAAACCACGTAAAGGACACCTTTTCGAGACCCACTTGGATATATAAAGATTAGTCAGTTAATTACTTATTTAGTTAATTATTTGGTTATTTAATTAGTTTGTTAATTAGTTGGTTGGTTAGTTAGTTAATTAGTTAATTAATTAGTTGGTTGCTTGCTTAGTTAATTAGTTAATTAATTAGTTGGTTAGTTAATTAGTTGGTTGGTTGGTTAGTAAGCTAGTCAGTCAGCCAGTTAGGTAGGTAGGTAGGTAGGTTATGTTAGGTTAGGTTGGGTTGGGTTGGGTTAGGTTAGGTTAGGTTCTTGTGGTCTTTTCCAAAATGGAGATCAGTAAAAGCCAAGTAGTCTGCATACATTTATAAATATAGCGCAGAATATTTTTGACAGAAGCACAACATTCTGCAGTTTTTAGTAAACGATGCTCTTCGTAAGGATTAGGATGAGAACGGATAGCAACACTCATGAGGGAAGAAATAGCATTTAAAGCTACACATAACTGGTCAAACTTTGACCAGTTATGTCGTAACAAATTCAAGCAAATGGTCGGCTTAATCTTGTCAGGTCGCCATCTAGTCAGAAAGGAATGACTCCAAGGTGCTTTTCTTGCTGGACAGCTCGTTTAACCGTAACCAAATATATGAAAGAGTTGTTGCCAAATGGTTCTGCCAAAAACGGGATATTCTGTCAATTATTTTGACTGGAGTTGAGGAAAGGAATTTGTTTGTATAGTTTTAACCCAAAACAATTCAGTCACTGTAATGCAAGTCCTCCGATTGCCGTAAAATTAGGAAGACGCATGTCAAGATCTTGATGGTAAAGCAATGTGGCGTAATATCCAGGAAGTATATACTTGTGGCCTCGCCTCTCTAGCCATTGATTTATTTAATGGGTTTGAATTCGTGGCCCTCGGTATCAGGTCGTCAAGCAATGGGAAGACGATATTGGAAACTGAAGGCCATCAACGAGCAGGGGTGAGCCCAAACCTTAAGCGCCTCAGACCAATAGTGCGTCGAAATCGTCGATTGCCTTTGTTGACCCGGTTTGAATACGGGGAAGATATTAGGATGGTCGTGACGACATAGAATCTGGGAAGAATTCATCCATATGTGCATGGAAGTTTGGCAGACAAGGATATAAAATTGCCTGAGACTCAAGAATAGCTTTTAAGTTCGTAGTTTAAATTCAAAATATACCTTTTGTGACATTAATCCAGGAACTTTCAAGACGTTTCTTAACTGGTACGTTTACGCCAACCCCGTGTAAGTGTCAGACGAATGACCTTTGAAACAATGGTATTTGCTACCTGCACGGTGGTAATGTACAAGGTTATTTTTTCGAGACGGTACGAGAGTTCTGTGCCAAGAAGTCGGTCACTGTGGCACACTACTCTCCATATTGAGAAGGCACTGCTCATTGTGACTTTGCTATTATGCAAACCCAAACTTTCCATGAAAAAAATGTTAATGCTGAGGGCATGGACTCTCCACAGACGCTCATTACCATGATTACCGCATTGCTTGTGATCGTGGCAAAATCGCAGGGACACTTCTATTAACTACCCTCAAGAAAACAAAATGTGGTTAGGCTTTAAGTACAGTTTTGTTCCTAGACCAACAGTTGTTTTAAAATTTTTTCCTGCCCCGTAATATACTAGCCTTTGAAGATCTCTTTTTGTATTGACCTTCCCTGGACTCCGACGATTACTATTTCATTACTACCGTTAAACATCATAACAATAAACTGGAGAGTGTTTCTCTTTGAATCTGGTTTAACTCCGACACCTTTTAGGTCTCTTTTTAAGAGGTATGTTTATATCCATTAGACCTTTGCTGCAACAGCACTTCAAGAGTCATATGCTTGGTTATCATCTGCCCTTTATATTTTGGGGTTTTTTTATTTAAATATCGCTCAATATCCACCATTTTTTTGCCTATAAAAATGTTATGTTGACATAAACTTTAAAGGTTAATGAGAACAAAGAAAGAGCTAGTAAAGGGAATCAAACAACAACAAATAAAGTTTCTTGGCCATATAATTAGGTAAGGAAACTAAAAGAATTAATAACAACTAGAAGAATCGAAGGTACGAAGGGCAGGGAGAAACTAGGAAGAAAACAGCTTGACAACATTGGACGCTGATTTGCTGGACATAGCTGCGAAGTGATTCACTGTTGCCGAGATAAAAAGCACTGGACGTCCATTATCGCCTAAGCTATACGGCATAGAACCTGGAGAAGAAAAGTCGATAAACTCTATGATAAGCTTCTAATCTCCTAACGTGCTGTACCTGATGTATTCATTTCTAATTTTATCCAGGCATGTGACCCCATGTGATCACCTCGGCATTCTTAATTCTGACACTTTCAATTCACCTTCATGCTTCTTTGCTGTTACTGCTGCCTCGAGCCTATACAACAGACCTGATCGCACTGTCTTTTTGTCTACTTTTTCTTTCACTTTTGGTGAGCATTCTGTCACATGGTACTCCAGTACCTTCCGCCACCCATTCCATTTCTCCTCCCTTCTACTTTCATTTCGCGCACTCCTCAGACGTCATCATTTTGTCCCCTTTTCTTGCCATGCCCGAACCACTCTAATCTTCTCTTCCGCATCAAATCTGTAATGTTTGTTACACCTGCCACCTCCCTGATCTCTTCATTTCTTCTCCGTTTTTCTGGGCTGATATTTAGGCAGTATCTCAACATCCTCATCTCACATACGCTGAATTTATTTGACTGAGACTCTGTGATGAGCCACATCTCATTTCCATACAGCAACATCGGCCGTATTACTGGGTTTTTTTAAACACCTTCAGCCTTAAGGGGACCGTCCTGTCACACATCACACCTGTCACCTCCCTCCACTTGTTCCACGCCTTGCCCACGCTCAGCTCAACTTCTGCCTGGCACCCACCTTTCTGGTGGACCGTGCTCCGCAGGTATATGAATTCCGTACATTGGGGTAGGTCTTGATCGGTTCCATACTCCTTCAATCCGATCTCCTCCATCGTTTCTGGTGGCGGTAGATGCTCCGTTTTTGTTCGGTTCACTTTTAAGGCCGCTTCCTCGAGCCTTTTACTCCACTCCTCCAATCTCTCTTCTCGCTCTCCAGCCTGCGCACCACACAAAACCAGGTCATCTGCGAATAACATGGCCCAAGGTGTGCCTTGTTCCAGGTCTTTTGAGATGACATCCATGATAATGATGAAGAGCAAGGGACTCAGCGCTGAACCCTGGTGTAACCCTATGTCAATCCTTATCTGACGTGTCTTTTCCTCGGGCAGTACCATATCGATTCCCTTGGGATGGTGCCATAGGCCTTCTCTAGGTCCACAAAGACCATGTGCAACTCCTTATTGTATTCTCTTTACTTCACTTGCAGCATCCTCAGACAGAACAGGGGCTCGGTTGTTGGCTTTCCTTTCTGAAAGCCATATTGATTATCGCCACCTTTACCGACTCTCAATTGTGCCTCCACCAGTCTCTCAAAGATCTTCAAACAGTGGCAGAGCAGCTTGATTCCCCTGTGATTTTCACAGCTTAAAGGGTTCCCCTTTTGCTTGTAGATAGGTATAGTTTTGCTCGACCTCCATTCCTCTGGCACTCCATTTCTGATGATGTCTTGGAAGCAATCAGTCATCCAGGTGGTTCCAGTGACCTTCAGCTTTCTCAACAGCTCCACCAGGAGTTTATTAGGTCCTCTTGTCTTGTTCAGCTTCATCTTCCTAATCTGCTTTGAAACCTCCTCCGTGATCTTGTCAATCCGCCCTTAAACAGCCTCTGCTTCAGAGTGCTGACATGTTGTTCTTGCTGTTGAGCAGTTTGTTGAAGTACTGTCTCCACCTGTCCTTCACTTCCTGGTCATCTCCCAGCAATCCTCCTTCCTCGCTCCGTACAAAAGGCAGCCTGTCAATGCCCTTGGCTCTCCTTTGTCGGGTTCTTGCCAGTCTGTAGATCCTTTTATGGTCCATTCATCTCAAGGTCATTGTACAGTTCCTCGTTACCTTGTTCCTTAGCTACCACACACTTCTCCTTGCTGATCTTATTCAGTCTCACATACTCCTCTTTGCCTTCATCTGATCTTAAATTGCTCCACATTTTAAAGGTCTTTTTCTTATTCCGTACTGCCTCCTGCACCTCTTCGTTTTACCACCAACTTTCCTTTTCTAGATATTTTCCCGCTTTGTTCTCTCCAAGGGTTTCTTTAGCTGCTTCCATTATCTTGGGCTAGGTGCCTCTCCAAGTCATCCTACCTTTGCCCTCTCTATTTAGGATTTCTGCTACCTTACAATTCAGTTCTCCCACTGTCTCCTTATGTTTCCACCAGTTGATCCTTTTTGGTCTTTCCCTTTGGTTCATCTCTTTTTCCTCTGCACCCACATATCCATCACCAGCAGTCGATGTCGTGGCGCTACCGGCTCTCCTGGTATAACCTTGCAGTTTCTGACTCTTCCCAAGTTCTCCCTGCGCACCATGATATCATCAATTATGGTCGGGTTTGGCCCGCTTTTGCATGTGTACATTTGTTTATCACTCTTTGTGAAAAAGGTATTCACTACTGCCAGGTCTCCTTTCCTTGCGCAGCCCAGTGTTTCTTCTCCGCCAACATTTTCTCTTCCTCTAGCCTTCCCCCCATGCCACCTTTCAAAAGCCGTTGATCGTTCTCTTCCCATATGTCCATTCAAGTTCCCTGCCAATGCTGGACTCCATCCAATTGTTTCCAAAATTCCTGTTTCTCCTCCTCATTACATTCCTGCTGCGGGGCATAGGCCGACACTATGCTGTACGTCTTCTCTGGTGTCACCAAGCGCATTGCCATAACACGGTCAAATTCTCTCTCCGTTGTCAGGACTTTCTCCTGCCACTCTTCCTTTAGGCATATTGCAACTCCATTTCTTGGCTTTCCCCCTCCACTGTACTGGAGCCTAAAACCACCTCCCATATCTCTTTCTTTGCCACCAGACTTTCCCCCTGTCCACTGTGTTTCTTGTAGGCATATCTGCTATCTCTACTTTTTCCTGTTAGGGTCCCGACATTCAGAGTAGCTACTCTGAGGTATATTGGCGTCCTTCGTCCACTTATCACAGCGTCAAGGCCATGGTACCGCTGCGCATCACTTGTGGGGAATGCTCTAGCATTCTGCGTTCCTCTGATATTCTACGGCATAAATGTTGATGTGGCATAGTTTATTAAGGACCAGATGCGCTTCCTGACGTCCACCCTCCGTGTTTATCCGGGCTTGGGACCGGCTGTCGACTCCGCTAACTTGCGTAGTCTCCAGTCCACTATCTCATGGCCTTCTTTGTTTTTCGTCCATACCCATATCTTCCTATCACTTCGTCTTCCCCTCTTTTCCCTTCACCATTTCGTCCATTGAAATCAGCATCTGACACGCTTCTATCTCCTCTAGGAATCCTCATTCATTTGTTGTGCATATCCTTCAAAAACCTCTTTTTCCTGCAGGCAACCATCTGTAGTTCATATCCGCAATGCACATTCAGTAGCGTGCCCTCCACATTTACATTCCAGCTTATCATTCTGTCAAAGATTCTCTCTAACTCTATTGTGGTCGTTGTTTGGGTTGAGGCACTTATTTCAAATCTTGTTGACAAGCGAAGACCTGCCTTTAGTCGAACTGACCGAAATGGATTTCGTCCATTTTTGGTGATATTCCTTCGGGCTCAATGCCCACTCCAATAACACTGATCTTATGTTTCTTTCAAACAACCAAGCTTTGCTTGCAAAAGTATTATTGCTGATGTTAAGTCTTACTATGCTGAAGTAAACATCGCAACTTTCAAGTCGAGATTTCTGTACTTTTACAATAGTGTTTTGTATTCTGGCATTTAATTGTCACTTTTTTCACATCATAGACTTACATGGACTTTAGCAGGAATTTTGACGGGTCTACACCTGTATTCTAAGCACTGAGCACTTATCGAAGCTGTGATGCAAGATTTTCTACCAGCACGACTGGCTTTAGAATGCTGGAGAGAAAAATAATCAAGACGTTGCTCAAATGAAGTAACAGAAGTCCTCGATTACATTGCCCTGTACGTTTTCATTATTGCCTTTACAATAAATAGAAGACAGCGGTGAATCATGGGACTTTTTTGAAGTGTTCTAAAATCAAATGGTCCGCCAAACAGACTAAACTACCGCCCCTCTCGAATAAGCGCCGCCCTTTGTTCAAGGTGGAGGGCGCTTATTCGAATTTTCGGAATTCACGGAGAAAATCGATTAAAAAATTCAATACCTTGCATAGAGGGAACACTTGGAAAAGAAAGAACAACACTTTTTCTTTAACAATTTTTATTCTTTTTTGTTTTCCNATAGAAGACAGCGGTGAATCATGGGACTTTTTTGAAGTGTTCTAAAATCAAATGGTCCGCCAAACAGACTAAACTACCGCCCCTCTCGAATAAGCGCCGCCCTTTGTTCAAGGTGGAGGGCGCTTATTCGAATTTTCGGAATTCACGGAGAAAATCGATTAAAAAATTCAATACCTTGCATAGAGGGAACACTTGGAAAAGAAAGAACAACACTTTTTCTTTAACAATTTTTATTCTTTTTTGTTTTCCTTATCAGGCAACGTCTTCAATTCACCGTCCACTACCGTAATCGTTTGAATAAGCGCCCCCCTTAAAAGCATAAAAATTAAATAAGCGCCCGGGCGCTTATTTGAACGATTACAGCACGTGCACCAATAAAAATTCTCTGCAGGGAATTTGTGCTAAGTACTCAGATGGGCTGTGTTTGTACATCCACAAGAAATAAATGCACTGCAGTCCACTTTATTAAAAGTCTTAATTAATAACCTGCAAAACGTAACAATCAAAACTGTACACAAAAACTTTTATTAGCAGGGTTCCAATTTTAATAATCTGCAACCTAACAGGAGGGTGTGATGTGAAATGTGAAGAACCTTTACCAAGCTCTTAACTACTACTATCGTGCTACTGGCAATTTTCAAACACATTCTATAGGGTTGCACCCGTGGTGGAATAACCGCCGTACAGACCCCTAATGCTTGCAACTTACTATGTAAAATTATAAAGTTGGGCTGTTAGGGCAAGGAATGCGCCCGAGGCTCAACATGAAGTTGCGGGCTTCCAACAACGGTTTTCATGGGTGATTATCTGACATTCAAGTATGCCGTGATTTCAATTTGCGAATGTTGTATTAAGTGCGCTGGACGTGTAATTAACATATTTAAAAGCATTTGCCCCTCCTGCTTTAAAATTTTGCCATGTCAGCTTGAGATATATCAGGCCCATAAGCAACATGAATCAATCTCTTTTGCCGTTGATACTTAAGAACATACGACTATGTTGAACAGAAAAATCTGCTTTAGCTTAAGGGCAACCACCTAAATCATATTCCGAGGAACGAAGGTTTCCCACATTTACAAGTCCTGGGGCATCCACAGGTAGAGACCTGTGATAGAATAGACAATTTCCATTACACACAGCAAGACTGCCTTGGTTACGAAATACGTTGATCTGGTTGTCTACTTACACCACATGGTTCAGGAGAGCAATTAGTTCAGGCCGAAGACTGCCTGGCTATTACGGCCCACCACAAGCCATGCTGTACCCCGGTCAACAACTTGCAGTTTCGTCAAGCTCTCACTACGAGTTTACATTATGATTTCTTAGAACCTCTACAGTTTGTATAAATTGAAAAGCACTAAACGGCATCCATGTGGAAAAGCAAAGCATGCAATACAGAAACATTTTTTCACATTTACACTGGCCACCTTGAACTCTCGTTTTAAATCTTGTTACGATTGTTTAATTTTGTTCCCTACCAGCAGTTTCGTACACGCATGTTTCTTTATAAAAATGTGTATGGTAAAGACAAAACTCATGCTGAAATCAGTTTCTCATTTTGAAAACGTTGGAGGGCAGCAATATGCCTAGGGTTAGTTTGGTGATAAATGCCTCTCGTCACACACTAACAAACATGAGTTATTTTGTTTTGCTCTCATGAAGATCAAAATTATAGGTTACCATGAATGATGTATTATTCAATCTGCTACATATTGCTAGAATCATCAAACCAACAATTCTTTTTGGCACGTAAACTGGGAACATGTAGCGCCTTCTCAAAATCTTAGTCAGTCGTAGATTTTATGGAGTGTTGATCAGTAAGTGTTCTACAGTTGTTCCTGCACTCTATGCTTTTACGCGATGTTGTCGATTGTTTTTCTGGGTGTAGGAAAAAAATTAAAAAAATAAAATTAGGAAAAAATCCAGTTTGAAAATGTGTTTAATGACAATGGACTCTCTTAGGACACTACGTATGGAGTATCTGACGGATGTCAATAACTTACCTGCAGCAACTGGAGAAAAAACAGTGCCAAGGAGATGAAATTCGAGTAATTCTTACCAGATATCTAGACAAAGTACTGATAAACACACCCAGTAAAATGTAGATATGGCAAAACTACTGCCTTAAAGATTAGTCTGCCATTATAGTGTACAAAGGAAAGAAATTTGTCGACACGTTCTCATAGAAATATCCCCTTCCATGTGCCAATTGTTGAACGCGTCAAGTGGTATTACCGTAATGGTGACTGGAAAGTGTGCATGAGAAATTTGTCTTCATGTGCCTGCCGAAATTAAAGAAAAATGATAAATACAAACATTTAATTTTTTCCTCAAGTTTTCAACAGTAAAACATTGCTTCTTACAAAAGTAGCAAGTTTTCACACTTAATCAAGTGCACTTTAACTTCACTTCTTTACAAAGATTGCTCCGTCTTGCCAAATGGGCGCGCGCCCATTCGAAGAGGCAGGGTAATCGAAATTGTAAATACCGCAAAACACAAAAAAAGAACAAAAACACGCTTTAACCATTTTCCTGGCTTGGAGTAGCAGGAATAAAAGTAATCGCTTAAAATTACTTTTCCCAATTTGAAGGTAAAAATGATATGTAATGCGAACTCTTACCTTCAAACATGCCAGATATTCTGGCTTGGAGGTTTTGGTTGTACTTCAACAGGAGTTCGTTTAGGTACCGATTAAGTATTTATATTAACCTAATAACTTTTCCTCGCAACTGAGAATAGCGGGGATTTCTGTTATTGGCATTCACTCACAGCAAAACAAAACACATTTACTAAATCATGATCTTAAGGGCAATGCCAGATATCGTCTGCAAAACCCTATTTTTTCCCTCTACATATGTAATATTTACATTCTCTGTTAAGTGATCCAGTAACACTGTGGGCACAAAAGAAGTCGGGTCGAGGGTGCGCGGCTGCACCGTTGTTCTTTTAAGACAGGCTTCGGAAGGTAAAGTCACAAAATAATCGGCACATGGTTTTGGAGCAAACTACGTTTACAATAAACCTATATAATTTTTGAGACCGTTACAACCATACCTTAAATTTCTTTCAAAAATGTTGAATGGGTAAAGGCATCGTTGCAGTGATAAAAGTTGCAAACTTACTGTTACGCAGGTATTGCTGACGCTCTACTCTTCTTTATAAGTAAACGAGTAGTTAAATTTTAACAGACCATTCAAAAATAACCTAGTCTGAAACCTGGACAAATTTCCTTTTAACTCCAAAAATACTTGGTTTTGTTATAGCTTTATCTATGCTTTTCCTCATTTTACACGAATCGTATAAAAATGAGATGCTGTACTTCTTTAAATGTCCCCCAATAAGCAATCTTCACACAACTATTAAACCATTATTGTATGGTCTACTCTGTAATGCTTGTTTATAAGTACATAAAGCTTCAAATGAAAACGAGACAATTTTTAAACATTTTAGTTGACAGTTCTTTAAGGTATAGCTTATGTTACATACTTCGACTAAAAACTATACTACTGCATATCCTTCGGAGACATGCACACCGTAGTTCACAGCAAATACAGCAACAAAGGTTGGTTACAAACTGTTACTAAGTAACTATGTAAACTGAGAGCAGAGGGCTTCCACGAAACTAATTAAAGTTCATTTTATCACGTCAAAAATCCCTATTTTCAATCTTGTTCTTGCATGCTTTTTCATCAATTTAAAACGGCACATTGTATTACTACTAGCAGTCACACCAACTCAGTGATGGCAATAAACTAGATAATATTGAATCTTTTCCAAAAAATGGGGTAACATACCGGGTTTACGCTATTGTCGTTTACCGCGAAGTTATTAAAAACAAACAGCGAGTAACGGTACTTATTGAAAAACTCCTCAAATCAGCTGTAAAAGCTTGAGAATAAATGGAATATTACAAGAACCACTTTAGGGCAAATTTCCAAATGTGTGGTGCCATCCTAAAGCTGCAGAGAAAACCAGTCACACAAACTGAAACAAATTATACCAAAACAATTCGGGTATTCTCTTTATCTCTTAAAAGTTAAGTGGAAATTATGCTTTCCGTCCAACTTTTAATGTCTCGGAGCAACAGTGTAAATCATACACAAATAAATTTACCTTACTCTTCTGAAATTATCTCACCATTTTGATGAATTGCTATTTGACCATATAAGTTGAAGCCCAAAGTTTATGCCATAAAAAAAACTTTCTCAATCCCGTAGAACTTCCTGTGCAATAAATAACAGAAGCATCCTCCTTTAACCTTAACGGTAAAAAAAATCCTGATGAAAAAGTTGACTTCTTGAGTCGTTTGGTTGGTGATCACTTCTCTGCACCTGATGAAACATGGGCGAAGAGTGATTATCATCTGGATATTTTCTAACTGGCCTCCTCCATGAATCCTGCCTTTCGTCTGAGAAAAATGAATTTTCATTCCTGTATCTAAGGTGATCTTGCCCATCACTTTGATTCGTAAACTTTGCCGGTTGCATCCCCTCCTCATACGTACGACCGAAATTCGGCCCATTACTGAAAGAATGATGGCTACGACCACTTAAGGACAGGGTGGCATCAGGATCTGGAAAACACTGTTGGTTGTTGTTCTTCCCATGACGTGAGTATTCATTAAAATTCCTCTCCTGCACCCTCGGTGAAGTCTCCCTACGAGTATCGTAGAAATCCCTTTGTGCCTTACCCCTGAATTCTGGGTCTTTAAAATTTCCATCTTCTTTCTTTTCAACCATTTCTTCGATTTCGTTTTCAGTGGAATTCATTGTTAACGCTGCTTCTTCTTCTAGAGCTTTAGTATGTCTTTGGGTAGTAAAATGGAAATTCAACGATGAACGCGCTGAAAAAGCTAAGTCACACAAATCACAAAAAAAATTTTCTTTAGTTGTCGGTTCAAGATCGACGCTTGTACCTCGTTCCACTATGTCTGTCTTATCCATTAAGGAAGATAACCTTGACCAATTACTTTTAGCAGTTTGTTCTCCTGAAATAATGTTATCAGACTGGGTATTCAAGGTATCCAACCCTACTTCCAGTGAATGTTCTATTAACCGCGGTCTCTTAATCTCAGTGGACCCCAGTCCACGGGTAGGTAAGGATTCATCCCCGTAGTGTCTTTTGGGTGACCATGATCTTGATTCTTTACTAGACAGGTCGTATTGCTTGTTGCCAGTAAAACCGAAGCTCTTTGAGTTATCATCATCTCTGGATAATGACGTCCATGGAGGCAATCCTTCAAAGTCGTCCGCGACATTCCGTCCAAGATCCTGTTCTCCCCAATTCGAACCAGGCAGTGCATTCCTTGAAAATTCTGAAACGTTTGCACAGCTTTTATCACGTATTGCTCTGACGCCAGACATTACCGGCCTTGTGGAGTCTTCTCTTGTTTCCTCATAGTAGCCACGAAATGATACGTCTTGATAACCGCCTTGATGTTGGCGTTCTGTCATACTGAGACCAGCCACTGATACACTGTTGGCAGTGGAATTGGCTACATTTCTCGAGTAAACGATATCAAATTTTTTACTCTCTCTCGGAAAAAATGAATGTTCAGTCTGTTTATCGGTGAGCAGCTCCTTCGCTTTCGCTGAGTACAATTTGTTTTGATTTCTAAAAAGGAAAAATTATAATGGCCTTACCATATTGTACATAAATCACAATCCAAATAAATGCAGGTTTATCTGCACAGAAAGGAACTTAGCATAACCCAGTTAGCATAACCCAGTTACCATAAAGGAAAGTTGTAATTCTATTCTACAAATTTACCACATTTAACCAACTTTGACAGAATCAACACAGACTACACACCCTAAGATCATAAAACACGAGCACTTTATAAAACCAAAACCCCCAACCCCCCAAAACCCCATCGACTAAAAAACAACTTCCCGATTAGATTCCAGTAATACGGCTAAAGCTCGATCAATACCCTGAGAAAACTGGCGAAAATGCCTTTGGAACAAATGGGTGAATTCATTTTAACTACCGCAATCAAGTATACAATACATTAAACCAAAACTACTTCAACCATAATTTCTTACAGCTGAATGCTTCTCAAAAAAAAAGAATGAAGAAAAGAAATGCTTTAAGTATAATTTCCAAGAAGAAATGTTTCTTCAAATTTATGTGAATAAATCGTAAGATAAGTTAAAATGTTCTAGCACACCGTACGCCACGAAACATATCATAAACATTTACCTTTACCTTACACCAAACCAAAATTGGCAATTTTTTCAGCAATGTCTTAGGGAAAACAAATTCAATACAATCCTCAACTTCATGTAGGAGGAGGTAATGGAAAAAGGCCAATTAGAATCTTTAGGACAGAAGGCAAATGGTGTGAAAAAATTAATTTCGTTACTCGTCGTTTAAATTTCAATACATACTCAAAATTATGGTTAGCTTGAACTTTTCGGCAAAAAATCTGTTGAAAATTCAGGCAAAGGATACAGAATAAACCAATGCAATTGCAATTAAGTTGGTTTGTACGTTTTCCGGTAGAAATTTCTTTATTTCAAAGCCGATTTCAATACCTTTCAAGGGAAACTACAAAAATCTTCAAAGTAGCATATCAGAACGGAACACGGCCTTGACGTAACTGTTAACCTTCCAAAAACATTTCCCTACTTGTGTTTAAACAAAAGCAAACTTTACTCTCATGATGTTCTGATTTTTTCTTGCACTGCGTTCCTTCAAATTTAATAATTTTTTACTTGAATTAACCATGTTGTGCTAAAACTTTTGGCACTTCAATTTTCAGTTAAATATAAACCCAACTTTAATTTTAAATTCGGTTTTAACCTATTCAACATTCAACGAATAAAAAACAAACAAAAAACAAATATAATTGGATACCTTTCTTCTTTATCTTCGACTTTCTCATTGGCTCTACCCTGTTTCGGTGAAATTTTACCTGCTCTAGAAGCAGGCGCCTGGCATAAATCAGTCATTTTAACATCAATGCTTAGCTGTTGGCCCGACGACTTGTCAATAAAGCTGCTTTCCTGAATTAAGGGTATTTCATAGTTCAGTGGCATTTTGTTTTCGCTTTCATGCATTCTCTCCTTTTGCATAAATCCGTAACTCCCGTCACCACCCTTAGGGCTTGGGCAAACTTCGTACTTGTTTTTTACGTTTTCAAAAATTGACTGCGCTTTACCATCTAACGTTAATGGTTTTTCCGCCGGTTCGACTTCTTGTTCCTTAAAATATTTAGTTGGCTGCTTCAAAATACTTTTCTTAAGTATTCCTTTTGTTGGTTGTAAAGGTTTTGAATTCGGCGATCCCTCGTTCCACTTTCTGGGTTCAGAACCTTCTCCAAGCTTACTAGAATAAAAACTTTTTCTTCCGAGATCCACCTCCCTACTTTTATAACTTTGTTCCAATGTAGTACTCTGTTTCCTTACCGTTCGATAATCCTCCGTATCAGGCAAGTGTGGCTCTGAAGTAATTTTTAACTGATCCTCTGTGATTTTGTTGTCTCCACTATCCAATGCAAGCTCCCAAATATCTTCCTTTGAAGACTCTTTTGCCACTGTAGTTTTCCAGTGGTCAAATGTTTCTTTTGGCCTTGTGTAGTTTCCACGTGAGGTTCCACTGTCATAATTTTGGGTTTGCACAGAATATCTGTAATCGGAATTTCCGTGTTCCAAATCACCGATAACCCTTGAAGGTTCAAAACTTTCTGATTTTGAAGTGAAATTTGGTTTATCAGCTCCACACCCAGTAAGCTGTTTAATGTTTGGATTTCTTGATGTAAAGGTTTCTACTATTCCAAAGCTCTTTAAGGTGCCGGTGGAACGAGGGGATTGTACTTGATTTCCAAATGACATAGAATTGGCTTCTCTACAGACATTTGGCACCACTGCAAAACGCTGATCATGTGCTTTAGCAATGGGCCAAGAATAATTTTTTTCGTCAACAGAACCAATCACAGCTGACATCAGTGGTAATGCAGGTGGTGCAGGCATTTCTGTTATGCTATGTGGTATGCTTACAAATGTTTTCTCGTTCAGTTCATGTTGGTTGGGAAAGCTTCGAATAGTTTGAGCTGGTATTATACTGGGGACTGTAAAAGCATTTTCCGGCACAGGAACGTACCTTGCACTTGGCACCGCTGGCTGATGGGTAGGCCTATTAGGGTGTCTAAACATCGCCGAAATGTTTGCCGTGGTGGGCCTTGGTAAATTGACGTTGTTTGTATCAACAGGTATATTGTCCGCATGCACAGGTACGTTAACTGTTTGCAGAGCTACCCCGTCTGCATGCATGTTCATAATGGTCTTATTCATACCCATACTGTTCCCAATAATGGGGATTTTGTATCCATCCATGGCCTCAGTGCTTGCATTTACGGATGTACTGGTTACATTCATATGAGAAATTTTGCTGTTCGTACTGTCTGGGGGTCCACTGAAAGCTGCTGGCCACTGTGATCCAATAGACGGGAAAATCTGACTGCTTATGCCAGTCAGCGTACCGCTTCCTTCCTGGGATTCAGCATTTGCCATGGATTGTCGGTAGAGCTGGGTGTCCTCTGACTGTTTAGTCGATATTCTCCTATCGTCTTCCTTGGCTGTTTTCTGTGAAAAAAAAGTTGCATCTTTACCAACTAAACTCAAAAACTTTTCTTGGTAAAGAATGGAATCAAATTTATTATGCTTGTTTGGACTCAAATTGATCAGATATCCCGTATCTTTTTTCTTTTCTGCCGATTTCCTTTTTTGCCTACTATCCCTCTTTCGTCCACGACTGCCACTACTACTTCTACTACTCAAACTTCGACTCCTACCTCGACTCCGGCTCCTTCGCCTTCCTTTCCTCCTCTCCCGCTCTCTTCCTCTGTGTCTATGCCCCGTACTGCTGCTTGGTCTTCTCTTTTCTCTCTCTTTTCTATTTGAATCTTTCTTTCGGTCTGATCTGTGGGGTTTTTCTCCCTTGTCAAATTCTTCTTTGTAAAGTCGTTTATTATCAACTGACCCTCCAACCCAAGTTTCTTTCCTTCGTTCTCTGTTGATGAAATCTTCGTCAAAACGGTCCCTTATCTGACAATTTTCTTGATATAAACTACGATTTTCTTTACCAAAATCTTGTCTGGGTGTGCTCAGTTGTACCCTGTCCTCTGGCGCTTTGTAATGCCTCCCTTCATTACCAAGAAATTCCTTATTCTGACTATACCCTTCATAACTTCCCCCATAATGGGAAGTTGTTTCCAGCCCCTGTGGCTGAGGAGAAGAACAAAAATCCTTACTACTGCTATCAAAAACAATATCCTGCCTGTTATTATCTTGATCAAGCTTCTGGTTGTGTTTATCCATCTTCTCAGATATTCCTTCTGTCGCCAAAATTGCACTAATAATCCTACCACGAAGAACTGAATCCACAAACTGAAGTTCTGGCTGAATTCTTTTCAGTAACCTTTCCTTTTCTAGTTCCTGCCGTAAATCCCAGTCATTATCTGTTGCATCCGTCTTTATATCTCTATTTGTACTATGGGCTGTGGTTAATGCAGTTTGGGTTTGACTTTCCGAAGGTTTGGAAAACTGTTTCTCTGAACCAATTTCACCCTGTCCATCTCTGTTGTATAGCTGGTATGTCGGACTAGAATCAAGTACAGGAAACTGCTCAGCAACGCTTTTGTTGTTATACTCAAATATAATTTTCTCTTGTTTTACCTTCTCCACAATAGGAGCTGACCATAAAGACTTAGGTGGAGGAAGGGGTTGACCACTGACTGCCTTTTCTTCTGTTTCCAAAAATATTTTGACATTTTTTTTCTCTGAATACTTCTGGCTTGTTTCTTTCCCTCTCTCTAATGTTTTATGGTAGTTTTCCCTTTCGTATTCAATTTCCCTTTCTTTTTCCTGGATCCGAATTTCCTGTGCATCTAACTCTCTCTGAATATCCTCCACGATATACTCTACCTTGGATAAATCTTTAAGGTCCGCTTGTCTATCCTGTTCGCTTATATCGCGCAGTTCTAGGCGTTGTCTTAGGTAATCTTCCTCTAACCGAAACTTTTTGTATTCTTCTTCAAGATCATGATATTTGAGTAACTGTTTCTCCCTTTCGTGCAGGAGCAGCTCTCTCCGTGAAATAGAGCACTCCTCCAATTCTTTAACGGTCGTTAGGGCCTTTTCATCTAAGCACGTCCTTAAATCTGATAGACACTCATCATCTTTGCCCTCCGGTTGTGGTAAAAGCTCAGACTTACTGTAAATACTGTTTAATTGCCAAGTGGATTCCTTGGCGTCCTCACCACCTGACTTTGCGGGAACTTCTGTGGTGTCTTCCGACTTCTCTAAAATTTTAGTGATAAGCATAGTTGACTTTCCTTTTCCTATTTTTTCTCTCAAATCATTTCCAGTAATCTTTTCTCTTAGATCTTTAACTACTGAATCACTTGGTTCTTCATTTACCAACTCAACACGACGTCCACTATCTGCATGTATGTCTCGTGTTTCTGTCTTTCCATAACCCATGCTTGAACTGCCAGTGGGTGACCTGGCCCTTTGTGTCTGGTCATCAGTATCATCGAATCTGCTCGCAACACAAGGTTTCCATTTCCCTCTTTCTCTCGGGACCAACTCACTCTTGCTATTGTCTTTTTTGTCACCCTTTTTTCTTTCCCCACTACTGTTTCGACTTCGTTTGCTGTTACCTGGCAGACTCTCCACATTTGATGACAACTTCTCCTTAGATTTTAGCTCTCTACCTCCGCTATTTTCTTTGGTACGACCTCGACGACTAGCGTTCTCTCTGCTATCATTTTTATTTCGTTCTCTGTAATCCTTTACAGATCCATGTCGGTTTTCTGCACCAACATATTTTTCACTATCTACTTTAGATCTCGACAGTGCCTCATTTAAAACAGGGTTTACTACATTTTTAGTTCCACCAGAAAGCATGACTTTGATATGGTCTTCTGAAGAAAGATGTTCTTCAAACTCTCTTTCTCTTTTATAACTTTTACAACAACTGTAACAACGAAAAGGTGGTTTAATAAGGGAAAGCTTTCGATGGTGTGTTCTTTCACTGACATGGTCCATGTAGGCAGATTTATCCCGACAAGGTATATTGCAAATATCACAGTAAAATGATGGGTTTTTATCCTTAGTCTCCAGGTCACTTACAGCCTGATCTGCTTTTTTACCGGATGAACTGGGCTCCTGAACATAATCTGTGTCACAACTTTCTTTCCTAATGCTGTCAATACGTGTCTTATGTTTCCAACTTTCCAAATGGTTTTTAAGGATTGTACTGGAAGCACAGTCTAGGTCACAAATATCGCAATAAAATAATTTCTTCTTTTTTAAGTTGTCTTCTGGGTTACTACCTTTTTTAACAGGTTTATCACCTTTTCCATGTGGTGCCTTAACGTCCTTATTATCTAAAGCTGTCGTATTTTTTATTGAGGATAGGATGCGCTGTTCATTTTCACCTAAACACTTTGTTATTGATTGGACACGGTATAATTGTTGATGTCTCATTAGCAAACAATGGGAATCCAAACCAAACTTTGAATCAAAAGTTTTGTCACACGAGTAACAATAATACGCCCGTAAAAAAAGGGCATCTAACAAGTTCTTCCTTTGTTCCAAATGATACGCTGATTTGTTATGCTCTTCAAAGTTGTCCTTTCCCTGAACTTGCCGCTTGCAGAAGTCACAGTAGAAGTTTGCTTTTGAAGATGTTCTTGTTTTCTTTTTTTTAGCCTTGGATACATCCATAGTTTCCAGGGTCGTTTTTCTACAAAAGAAATGGAATTAATCAGCTCATATCATAGAACTCTTTAAAAAATGTTTCTAAAAAAATGAAAATGTACAACACTTTCGATTCTACTTGGGCCTGAGAGATTTCACGTCAACTATAAACCGAACTTAATTAAAAGATGGTTTAGATTTAATAGTGCATTTCCTCCTATGTACAACTGATCTAGCTTGCCTTACACAACAAATCTCGACCATACTAAAGCATTAAGAGTTATTAACTTCTGTATGTACAGAAAGAATTAGCTTTCAAAGACTGTGGGATCGGCGCGGGGCGACATGTATCAAAATAAATAAAACATGATCACTGGTGCCCACCCTTGAAATTTCATTACAATTTGTTAAGTTGGTTAATTGGCCTCTCTCCAAGTAAACTTGTCCTTTCTATATTTACCAAAGAAAGCGCGCCCTTTTGTCTTTGTGAACGGTATGCATCGCCATGATAAAGAGCAACCGCACACATAATTGTCACAATTCTTTTCAAAACACGCGTTGTGGGGACGATCTTTGAACTTCAATTCAATAAAAATAAAATATGGTAAAAGCAATATCGTAGAATAATACTTACACTGATACTACACTATGCAAATTCCTAACCTTGCTTACAATCAAGTTTTCATCATGTTTTTGGCTAGTAAAATATTCATCTATTCCGTCTGACCCTCCCTCACATAATTCAGAACGCCTGTCTAAAACGAGAAATGGTTTGTCATAAGAGTACTCCAAATGTCTGTTTAACATCTTACTAAAATGATGTTATTTTTTAAATGTAGAATTTGACTTTCCAGCTAGTTATTGTATGACCTCTACTCAAATGTCTAAAATCAAAGGTTTGTCTTAATATCAAAGACCAAGAAAATCCCCCTAAAGAATTTACAGTCATTTCCAGGGAAAAAAAGGTTAAGAAGGAGTGAGCCGCTTTAAATGCTCTTGTGCAACATACAACTAAATATCTTGTAAGGTGCGATCTTAAACTACCTTATAGGTAGATTATCACAATTTATTAGTAATCCACACAAAAAGAAATTCTTTTTCAAACCAAAATTAATAACTAACTGTCGACAGAACATCTAAGGTTTTATAATAATAACTAACTGTCGACAGAACATTTAAATATTTTCAATTCTCTCTTTTATACACATTCAAACAACTCACCCAGGTACCCATTTAACTGCCTCTCTTTTTGCCTATTTTCTGCTCATTGAACAAACTTCACTGTCAAGCCATCCTATTTGTTATATAGTATTCCATGTCTAGTAAGGAATGATTCTTAACTGGCCATCCAGCATGCACATTGATGAAATACTTATTTTTCATTGTACCTAGATGTGCCAGGGATAGTGAATTTCATACCAACAGAAGTCCACCAAACAGTTANTCACTGTCAAGCCATCCTATTTGTTATATAGTATTCCATGTCTAGTAAGGAATGATTCTTAACTGGCCATCCAGCATGCACATTGATGAAATACTTATTTTTCATTGTACCTAGATGTGCCAGGGATAGTGAATTTCATACCAACAGAAGTCCACCAAACAGTTACAAGGTAGATCATTACACAATGTTTCAAAGATCTGCTACAAACATGACCTATATTAATGTTTGAACTGGATAAGAAAGTAGTGTTTTCTTTGCTTGATGTACTGTATATTTTATGTATGCAATTCATAACAGACTTATGCGGCACTGTGAGTAAAACTCAAAACCATAGCCAACAGCCTCTTTGTAGTTTGTTTCCCAGTGCTTCTTGTCACAAAATCATAGGGAACAAACTTTTAACATTTATGTGTATTGCATTGCAATATTACCCTTGACTTTTTTAAAGGTGATACACACTGAGGATTAGACCGGTAGTAGCAAAGAATTTCTCAATATTCAATCTAAGGTAAACAAGGTTACATTTGATCTTAAAACATGAAGAAGATTAATTCATAACAATGTTAATTCCCTGAAAAAGATATTCAAAAAGTAGCTTGTAGCTAAAAATGACCTTGATACAAGGGCAATTATTGATTTTGTACATATTAATGTGGCAGATGATAGAAGATATTGACACAATATAGTGAAATAAGTGACTTATGAAGAATGTATTAAATTTGGATTTTAATTATACTACTAATAATTTCTATAGACTTCATAATAATGTTTAATAATATAAAAGTTCATTTATTTCACTTCTCACATGACATTTTGTTTTCCTTACTGAAATAATCAATGAATGTAAGGTACATGTTACATCACAAATTATGTTAGTTACATCATGTTGCTTGTTCTCCTCCTTTGATGATGACAAACTGTCTATTTCAGTCATTTTTACGTCTTCACATTACAAGTTAAAAAGCTCTTTTCTCCATTTTAAAAGCAATTCATGTAAGATAATAATGGCCTATGAGGACAATATAGCAGAATCCATTTTAAGTTCATAAAGCAGGGATGAAGCCAAAATTGAACTGGCAACCACTTAGCAACAGCTCAGTTTAGGGTCTAATATTTAGGACCATACCCAACAAAACTGGGAAATGACCTTCTATACACTATTGTTGTTATTAAAATAAGAACATGCTTTTTGGACTCTAAAAGAAATACTATCTTTACTTTCTCAGGCTTGTGCCCTTTCATGTTTGTGTTTATGCAAATTTTTCTTATATTGGTGTTTTTTGGTTATCCTATTACAAATTCCAGCATATAGCTTGAACATTACATTAGATCTTTACATGTTAAACACAAATACCTAACTGGTTTTGCTAATTGTACAAATCTAATGGGTAAATCATTTAAAGATCAGAAGTTCAGGCCTTCTGTCAATTGCAGTCTCAACACTTAACAAATTTGCATTACTGATTGTCTGACAATTTCCGACATAGAAAGAAAAGATATTTCCATAGATTGATAGTAATTAAAACCCAGCGATGACAAAATTGAAACCAGATCCATGCAAAAAACTTGGGGTGTTTTCAACCTGAAGGGATAAAGCAGGATAATGAAAGGGCTTGGCTATAAAAGAAATTTATCCCTTCCTATATGTGGATGTTATAAAGTTATTGAAACAGGTGTTTTACTAAACTCTTATTTTCATAAAACTTTTTAAAGAAACTAGATTTGGGACCTTGATCCAAGTTTTTGAATTTTTTTTGCTGTTTTCAGTTATGCCTCCTAGCTTTTGGGAGGTTTCAGGCCCACCAATATTATCATTTGTGAATTGTGTTTTATATTCTTGGGGCTGATTTCTTAAAAAGTATGTTCTTTGTGAAGCATGTATGTTTTTGTAATCTGTAAATCACCCTGTGTTCTTACCTGGGACCACAACAAATGATATTTTTCATACTGGGCCATTCTTACCAACCTGTGTTTCCATGAGTTAGCAGTGGCAATTTCATGTTGTCACATTAATCTTTTTGTAAAGCAGTTATAGTTTTTGTAAACATGTGTAATTGATTGTGTGCTCTTTTGTGGGTTAAAAAGAAATTACAATATTTTTCATTCTGAATCTTACATAACAACTTGTGTTTCTTTGAGTCAGTCATGTCCAATAGTGTTAAGTTGTGTTAGGTTTTTAGTAAAGCCTGCATGTATTTGTCTTCTTAACCCACATAAGAGCACACAAGTAATTGTGTCCTCTTATGTGGGTTAAGAAGAGCTACAAAAAGGTTCCCTGAGTGATGAAAATAGACTGACCGATGGCTTGGAACTCAACTATCTGAAGCCACATATTGACAGTGCTATTTATCTTGAATTGATTTAAGCAGATTTTTGCCAAAGAATCATCATCATCATCATCATATTCAGTTTAACGTCCGTTTTACATGCTAGCATGTGTTGGATGATTTCTTGAAATTGACTTCCATGTTATCCTATCCTTCACCAGGTCTCTGCTAACACCTTTTTCTTTGAGATCCATCCTTATCACTTCCTCCCATGTTTTCTTTGGTCTTCCTCTGCCAGTGGTTCCTGTCACCTTGATTGTTCTAAAAGAATATTGATCTGTTTTTAACTGAAAATGTTCTTGCGGGTCCTGTAACTGTAAATCCATTCAAAGACAGGTGGAATTTGCCTCAAATCACAGCATGAAACAAACATTTGAACTGATAAATTAGCTCAAGAAAAGGATAATAAACATTTACATGTTATTTCATCCTTTTTAAGACAACAGGATACTGGCTTTTAAACAGTTATCAAACCCATCTTGTAGCTAATTGTCATATTTATAGTATTACATTATGTTTTTCACAAATACAGAATTTACATTTTATGTTAGGAGTTTTTATTTGATAAAAAATACCATTTAAAAAGCATAGCTGATACTGCATAAAAAACAACCCAAAACTCCCTCCAATCCTTACACATTAAATGGTTGTTTCAATTATAATCTTCTTGGGGTATTAGGCTGTTATCAGTGAATTAGATATTGTTTTAAGCAATAAAAGCAAAACAATTAAAAAGACTTGGGTTTTTACTTTGTTACACAAAGATTTTTTTAAAAAATATGAATAACTTGCGCTCTTTGGCTCCAGCACTAAATGCATGTATGCATTAAAATATACTTGCATTTTTGTTATCCTTTGTCCCTCTGTTCTTTTGTTCCACTGAAAATGTTAGCTGTTGTTAGGGACCATGTGAGTACCTGCAGCACAAATTCAATTGACCTTAACCAGTATCAAAAGCCAACTGATAGATCTCTGGCATTTAGTAATGTACAATGTAAAGTCCACCTTCAAATCTACCATTGTGAGATAGACTGGAGTTCGAAAGGAGAACAAAATGGGCAACTGGTCTTCTCTTCGAATTGCTTATATAATCTGGTCACCTTCTGCTGTTTACAGAAGAGTTGGACATGGGCAGTGCATATGAAAGAAATAGTATATGTCAAGTGGTATAATGAAAATTTATAAAATTTGGCTCATTTAGGTCACAAACTGGGATCTCCCTTGTCTCTGTGCCAAATATCAAACAATTTTTTTTACTTCTTTTACTCTTTTTCTTTGCACTTTTTAAAAATCATTTAATTCATTATGGTTTCCTGCCTCTCTCAATTTCATTTCTGAAAAAATAAAACTCAGAATCAAGCTTCTTATAATGGAGTCGTGGCTGAGACTGCATGGTATGCTGTTGATTTACCACTCTTCTACATCATTTCCGATTCATATAAACAATATCCAAAGCAGAGGAAGTGCATGGCATATCCCCCCCCCCCCTCCCTAGATGCCATATTGATTCCAGATGTTGGCGATCATGGTTCTCCACAGATTCCAATCTCTCATCATATGTAGCAGATCTCCAGCTTTTAACTTTACCTTTTCACTTGCTGATATACACTTTTTAATATGTCACTTGAGACTTTCCCAAGTATGTTAATCTTTGTCTTCCTCTGCTTGGGATATACACCAGCACAAATATTAAAAAAATAGCCTCTGTTAGGTCAATGGTAGAGACTTCCTGTCTCTGTGCCACTTTCAAACCAAAGTCAGCATCAAGTACTTCTATTTCCAACATCGTAAATGAACCCTGTGTGATAGTACTATTACTGTGCACATAATCTTCATCATTAAAATTTAAAAGAAAAACAAACTGATGCCTGGATATTTGTATATGCAGTATTAACAAGCAAAAAAATTATCCATTTAAATTTGAATATAAACTGCAGAGTCAACTATAAGGGGCAACAGAAATGTCCTACACATAATGTACATAAAAATACCACTAAAGTTCCAAGGTATTTACTAGCCAAAGCAAAAAATTTTTAACAGCAAAGTGCCACCAGCAATACTAGGTACAAGCATTTCAAAGTGAAACAATAAGAGCTTTGGTGGGAAAGTTTGGGATCAGATCTGTTTGGATTATGTCCTAATTATTTATAGTATAGTACATAGTTTCAATTGTATCAGTGATTACAGTAAAACTGATGAAAGCAAACAGCATTCTATTGGTAATTTCATAAACAGTGAGGAATATGCTAGCTATAGTTAAGTTCAAGACCATCTGATCATAATGTAGTGATAGTAGATGCCATAACCAATACATATATAGCAAGAAGTGTCAAGCTTACCAGTTCTCCAAGCAATTTTTCCAACTGAGAAAAGTGGGCAAATGATAGGGGAATGTGCTTTAATGCATATAAATTCTACATTATGTCTGCACAAAAGAAATCTACCTACCTCTACCAGTTAAACACCACCATCCTTATGTCAGCCTTTTTATCTCATCTGATCTCAGGTGAGATACATACACATACAACCTATGTAGAAAGGGCAGACCTGTTCTTGGGTTTGTAAGAAGGAAATTGTTACATCCCCAAAGTCATACAGTGTCTAGTGTATGCCCACTTGTACATTGAGTATGGATCTATAATAATCCTTCAGTCTTATGTGAACAAGCTGGAACATATCCAGAGAAATGCAGCTGGATTAATCTTGGGTGAAAAGAAATATCTTGTGATCCACAATGTGTACTAAATTTGCTGAAAGACCTGGATCTTCCAACCCAAAAAAAAACAAAGGAAACATCTATATATGGCATTCCTCTTTAGAGTAGTTGAGGTTGGTACTAGCCATAACATCTGATTGATACCTTGCATCCTCTTGTAATAAATGTAAGATATATAAAAAAAATCAACATCAAGTGTTATAAAACCCCCACAGCTATGACCGGCATTCTTATTTTTTTTAAAGAGACTGAAACCTGGTTGATGAAAGGATAATGTCCAGGCCTACCCTGGAGACTTCCAGATCACAGCTTGCTGTGATTAGCTTAATACCACATGTACTCTCTTTTCCATTAATTTAAAAATTAATGCCAGTAGTGTTTATTTGACAATTTTTTAGACAGAATAAAGGCCACCCTCTATTACTTACTATCAGATATAAATAACATCATCAAAAAAAGACAGCTGCCGAAACAACCTTTTTCAAAACTATTTTTTCAAAGTATCTGACTAAAAGCACATTTTTAGTGAAACATGATAGCTCTGGATTCTATAATATGAGAAACAGGACAGTCATGATTTTACATTTGAGCTATTTCCTAAAGTAATGGGGCAGTCAGTAAATTTTATTTTTTGATTAGCTAAAAGTTACATTTCAAAATAATTTCTACTGCAACTTACAAGGACTTTCATGATCTGATTTTACTCCTTAATAAGCCACATGAGTGGCAACTCTCAGAACACACAGAGCTGTAAGCAGAAATAAATTATTATTCATTATTACTATATTGTTGTCGCACACTAAGTTATGATCTTAAATCGCTAGTGGAGTTTCTTGTGGCATGGTGTCAGCAAGACTCCTCAAACCTCAAGCACTATTATTATTATTATTATTATTATTATTATTATTATTATTATTATTATTATTATTATTAAAATAAATTGTTTACCAACTGGAGATTTTTTTAAGGGAAAAAATTTTTTTATTATTATGTGTGCAAAAATTTCTGGCAACCTTGAGAAAAATAAATGTATGGGTATGTCAACTGCCAAAATACAGATTAATAAACAAATTGGTATACACCCAGTTATTTTACAAAATTAAACGATGCAGTGGTTGATCGAATAACAAAATTATTTTACTTTGCATCGATAACCATATTACCAAGCGCTTATCAGTCACGGTAGAAACAGTAACATCGGATCAAAGTTTCACACATAAAATTCCGGTAAACAGATTGAGGCCAAGAATGAAATAGGTTAAGTAGTAAAAACAAGATGTTTGCAAGTCTTCGCCGCAGAGAATAGGATACAACTATTAAAGGCAAGCGTAACAATGACCCAGCCTCCTAAATTTGTAAGAATAACGGGCTTCCTCTTTTTTCCAGACAAATTTGGGACTCAATATCGTTCTTCTCGTGAGCATGTTTATTCACTTACAGCCTTCTCTTCGTACTCCAAAGTACCCAAAAACTGATAATGCAAACCATGTCAGAAACATCTGCCAACTTAAGGTCAAGGTACAAAAGCCTGCCAAATATGTCTCTGTTTGGTTAACAACACCGCCCAGTAGGTGAGCTCACGCCATGTTTTGGGTCTAACGACTGCGTCGATTCCGTTTTCATTATTTTAGAGAGTATTAAAAACTAGGTATGGCCTTAGTCCATTTTCAGAGACTTGATGTTACCCTTAGGGTTGGATTCAATCCGGGCCAAATAGCAAATATATGGCATGAGAAAAAGCAATTGTCGTGTTATTTTTCGAAAGATGTTACTTGTAGGATTAAGTCACACGTACCCACCTTCTTAGTGAACATTGCTGTAATACTTACCAAATGCTTGACTGTGCTTGTTGTGATTAATAGGAGAAACCCTAGTTTGAAATATGTTCAAATTACAAAAACTTTAATAACTTTTGTCTAACATGTTTTTATATGGTTTGAGCACATCGCATGCGTTCATATGTTCGTCCGCTGTGCCTTTATTCAGAAGGATAGTGAGATCTGGAAACCAAGAGAAGGGTAGGGTCTTATATTATTATTATTTTATGTTTTGAATTTGCTTTGTTCAAATACGATCTGTGCCAAGTCCCATCCTGGGACCTCAAGCAACAGAAAGAATAACGAGGCTACACTCTACTTAGAAAGAATTTTATGCAAGATGTGTGATGTACCCATGAGTGGGATTTTCTGTATTTCAGAAAGAGATGTATTTCCAGGGATTTGGTCAATATAATACTGTGCATTTTTTTATACCATTGCAAGAGCTCCAACAACAACAGGAATTGTAGTGGTTTTTAGATGCCACATTTTTGTTATTTCTATTTCAAGATCTTTGTATTTACTAAGTTTTTCAATTATCTTCAATGGATCAGCAGGAATGCTCATATCTATAAGGAAGCAGGTCTTATCTTGATGGTTCTTAATGACAATATCTGGTCGGTTTGTCTGAACAGTTCTTTCAGTTTGGATACTGAAGTCCCAGAGTATGGTGATAAAATTGTTTTCTGTTACACAAAGTGGTTTATGTTCCCACCAATATTTATCGTGAGGGAGTTCGAACTTTCTACATAACATCCAGTGGATATATTGACCGACTCTGTCATGGCGCTTTTGATATTCTGTTGGGGACAGTATGGGGCAAGCGGACACTATATGATCAATAGTCTCTTTATGTTGATTACACATTCTACATATGGGATCAGCGCCAGTTTTTAAGACATTGGCCTGACATTTTCGCATCTTGAGACATTGATCTTGAGCTGCGATAATATAACCTTCTGTTTCGGATTTGAGCCCAGACGAAGCCAACCACTGATGAGTTTGATATTTGCTAATATCTTTGTCATTGGCTCGATTAAAGTATTGACCATGCTGTGCTTTATTTCCCCATTTTTCAGCAAGAATTTTCAGATCTTTGGATTTTGCATTCAATATGGCATTTCTTGCCATTTCTATAGGTTTGTCTGCCACGACCTTAGATTGCCAATTAACTGATTCAATTCTAAGTGTATCCTGGAACTTCGAAGCATCATTTGAAATGGAGAAAGGTTTCTTCTGCTTTTCATGCTTAACTACTAGTTTAAGCATCCTGTCCTTACTATTATTAAGATATGTACACAAACCTATGGTTGACGTCATGAGCGAAAGCTCCAGCTGAATCATGCCTCTTCCTCCCTCTTTCCTAGGTAGGTATAAACGATCAACATCAGCTTTAGGGTGGTGCATGCGATGTATGGTAAGAAGTTTTCTATTTTTTGTATCGACCTTCTTAATTTCTCCAATTGACCAATTAATTACATTAAAACTATAGGTGACAACAGGAATGGCTAATGAGTTAATCGCATCAATACGATTTCTGGCATTTAATTCACTTTTAAGAATGGACCTCACCCTTCTGTAGCACTCTTTACGTATTTTTTCCCGCATGGCTGAGTGATTAATACCATCACCTTCAGAGATCCCTAGATATTTATACGCCTCCTCCTGGTTTAATTCTCTGATTTCGATGTTGCGATTAAGGGTAACGTTGAATGTTTGAAGCAATTTACCTCTGATGAAAGTGGCCTTGGCACACTTATCCAAACCAAACTCCATTCTTATATCCTCACTGAATTGAGCCACTATATTGAGTAGCCCATTTAGCTGGGAATCATTTTTAGCAAACAGCTTGAGATCATCCATGTATAACAAATGGTTAATGATTTTATCAAAGATTTTATATCCACTTTCACTCTCGTTGAGGAGAGTACTTAAAGGAAACAATGCTACACAGAACAGAATGGGCGATAATGAGTCACCTTGAAAGATACCGCTATTGATGTTTATGTCACCAGCATTTATAGACCCTTTCTCAGAATTTAGAATCACTGTTGTTTTCCAGAGTTTCATGCTTCGAGAAAGGAAATTTCTAATAACAGGAGAAATGTGATACATTTCAAGACATTTTTCAATCCAGCTATGAGGAACACTATCAAAGGCCTTTTTGTAATCAATCCATGCTACGGAAAGATTTTTGTGATTGTTATGGCAGTCCTCAAGAATCATTTTGTTTATCAACAACTGGTCCTTGCAACCATAAGAACCTCGTTTACAACCTTTTTGTTCGTTTGGAAACAGGTTATTATCAGTTAAAAAAGAATATGTATATTCAGTCAGAATTGAGGTTAGAATTTTATACATAGTTGTGAGGCATGTGATGGGTCGATAATTTTTTGGATTGTCAGTCTCGTCACTTTTTGGGTGAAGATATGTGATTCCATTGACAAGCCAAGGTGGGATATTTTCTGGTTCGAGTATAATAGTATTATACAAGGTAGTTAACTTAGCATGAGATGCAGAGAGAGAATTCAACCAAAAATTCGGAATCTTATCTTTTCCTGGAGCCTTCCATTTGCTTGATTTGCGTAAAGCAGACTGGAGATCCTCAGGAGAAACATTGTTCCATGTTTGCTCCTGAATTTCTTCCAACATCTTAGCTTCACGTTAAATCCATGGTGCCTTAATATCGTGAGCTTTTTCCTCAGCCCAAATTTTTGTCCAAAAGTTTTCAATCTGATCTTTATTTGGAGGAGTGTAAACTTTGATTAGGTTTTTACCGATAGAACGATAGAAGTTTTTGGGGTTATTCTTGAACATGTTGTTATCCTTATAAAATCTTGATCTCTTCTCAAAGCGTCTGATTCAAGCCGATTTGGCCTGAATGGTTTGTTTGATGGTTTCTACAATCATATTAATGTCACTTTCAGGGGTGATATATTTTGACTTCAGTTTTTCGGTTTTAGACTTTCTCACCCGATTGTTAGAACTGTTTATATTTATTAAGATTTCTATGTCTGATCTCAGCATATTTATCTGTTTTCTGATTTTCTCTTGCCAAGCTGGCAAGAGAAAACTTTCTGCTTGAAGTTTTTATTTTGGATCCACACAGTTCAGTTGTAACAAATGCAGTTGCATACAGAAGATTGTTTAAGGAGGTAAGATCCATTTCGTTTTCAGCAAGAATTTGCTTAATTACACCATTACTAGATGAGATAATTCGTTGGTTCTTTTTGGAATTTTGGATCTTTGGTAGAGATTTACGATCGGACATATCTGTTTCTGCAGTTTTGAGCCATTCGGATAATATTACATCTTTGAGATTTTGATCAACTTCGTCATTTTTATTAAGTTCATTTGGATCTTCATTTGGCACTTCCTCACTCTTTGGATGTAAATCCGGATGTTCATTAGGTTTCTGCAAAGGCACTGGAGTTGCAGGTACAGTAGCACAAGTGTCATGATTCTGATTATGCTCTCTTATTTTTTCCTTGATTTGGTCTATTTCTATTTCTGAAAAAACCTTGGTTGATATGATGTTTCTACGCATATTGGCTAGTTTGTTACTATCCATATTTAACCTAGCATTTGGGTTATGTTGCCTCCATGTTTGATAGGTTTGATTTGTGTTGGAATCCCCTGAGGGGAATAGAACAGATGTAAAGTAAGCCTCGATTACGTCTTTCTTTTCTTTCCATGTCCATTTTTGTCGATTATTTTTTGACTTTCATTTGATGATGAAACTTCAAGAGGGTCATCATTTGGACAAACTTGATCATGGGCTGCCTCTTGATCTATGGTAAGTGTTTCCGACTCTATAGCTATCTTTTCGATCCCAGCCTGGTCGGGTACTGGGGGACGCGCTCCTTGTTTATCCACGCGACGAGCGATGTGGCATGATTTTTTTTCTAATTGACCTTTTCATCATAAAAATAACAGACTAGGCTTTAAAATCAGTGTTTTCTCCTAGGTGGACTGCCAACCAAGGCTAATGAGCTCCACCTACACAGGGATAACAGGTACTACATTTTGCCCAAGGGTGACCTGGAGGTAGTTGTGGCAAAGGGTAACCTCATTCGCCCACGTCGAAACTCCACAATCGGATGTATTTTAACGTCATACCCAGGACGATTTATTATTATTATTTTGTTTTCCATTTTTTTCGGTAGATCTTCCATCCGGTGCTAACCTAAAAGCAGATAACAACCAGTTATCAAAGGTTTTTGGTCTCATTTTCTTCTCTGCTCTCAAATTAAGAGCACTTTCCTTAAAATCGCATAAAATTGCAGTTCCCAATAGTGATGTTTTCTGTATTATTTCTAATCTAGCATCGCCCGTTAACTTTTCCAGGTGTTTCCTAAAATTTTTAGATACCGCTCCCAGTGCTCCAATTACAACAGGTATAACTTTATCCTTTCTAAGATTCCACAGTTTTGTTACCTCTTCCTTAAGATTATGGTATTTTTCTATTTTCTCAGTTTCTTTCTCCTTCACCGTTGAGTCACCTGGGACAGCTATATCAATTATTGCAGCTTCTCTCTTAATTTTGTCGACAAACACAATGTCTGGTTTCCTTTCGACTACGTGCTGATCACATTGGATCATGAAGTCCCAAAGTAACTTAAAATTGTTGTTTTCTATTACCCCTTCTGGTTTTTGGTTATACCAAGCATTTGCTCTATCTAAACCAGCTTGTCTACACAACAACCAGTGAATATATCCTGCAACGTTATCATGTCGTCGTTTATATTCTCTTTGAGCTAACTTGCTACATTTACTAACAACATGCGTGACACTTTCTCTCCTCTGATTACAGATCCTACACAAGGGTGATTCAGCTGTCTTATCAATGTTAAATTTCACATAATTTGTCCTTAGAGATTGCTCCTGAGCGCTACAAATTAGTGCTTCAGTTGGAATTTTTAGGTCACCCTTCTTTAACCAAAGCAATGAGTCACTCCAACTTACATCCTTGTTATT